>JBAKGM010022413.1:0-25122 GCA_037177215.1 Asparagus racemosus
TCATCAGCAAATAACATACAATATGGGATTTCATCTTGAATGTGCCTAGTAAGTTGGTCCATAATTAATGTAAAAAGGTAAGGACCTAACGCTGACCCTTGGTGTAAACCTATAGTAAATGAAAATGGTTTAGTCTCTCTTTCATTTGTTTTTTCTCTAGTTGTTACTGTAACATACATATTTTTAATCACATCAATATATATACTAGATACATATTTCTTTTCTAAAACACACCACATTACCTCTTTAGGCACTCTATCATAAGTTTTTTCTAGATCGGTAAAAGCCATATGTAAATCGTTTCTCTTCTCTCCATAAAACTCATGAGTCATACTATGAAACTTTGGGAGAGGGACATTAAGCAAAGATTAAGAAAGAGGATGAGTGTAACAGAAAATCAATTTGGTTTTATGCTTGGGAGACCAACTATGGAACACAAACCTCTATATTATGAACTAGGCATCTGATAAATCTAGACAGACATTTGAATTGGAAATGATAGAAAACTAAAATCACAAATTAAATATAGAGACATCTAAAATTCCCTTCCAAGTGTATGAACCATAGAACAGCTGTTTGAAAATCTACACCAGACGTCTGGATCTGGTTTTTTTGTAGAGTCTCTAGATTTTCAATCTAGGATTTTGCATATCTGTCTCATGTCTAACTCAGGGATGATTCATTATACTTATTCAAATTGGATCAGGAAAGTAACATGTGTGGGACTCATGTCATGACCATAGATTTGATAAAAATACTAATTGATCATCTAGGATTTTGTAAAAATTTGCCGAGATATCATCAAAACTTGATGAAAATTGACATATAAAAGATTTTGATAAAAATACTAATTGAATCAAAGATTTTGATTAGATATTTACAACTCTAGTCAAAATTTCACAGGTGTGCATGCTTTCAGCTAAAAAAATCGATATAGCTCAAGAATGGGTCAAAGATAAGATAAGATACAATATAATAGGTTAATACACATTTAGCATGAACTAAATGCTAAAAGACACAAGATAGTACTTTCTTGAGGGTTTTCTACCGAAGGGATGATCTCGAAGCTCACGAACGGATGCTGAAAAGCTTCCCTCTTGCTTGTGGATGCTCGGCCAGCTGGTAGGTGTCAGAATTAGAAAAATTCTGATCTCTACAGTTTTGTAGTCTCTATATATGGACATTTGGCTGAACGGGTTGACTAATGGGTTAATCGCTTTTGACTTAAAATCTGTTAATGCTTTTTTAGCACATAAGCCCCTATAAAAACCTTTCCTTTGATAACTTAAAATGCAAAGATATCACTAAACTATTAAAGATAAGATTATATCAAATATCTCATCATTAGAAAATCAATTTTAAAACTGATTTTTGGTCATGACGACACAAGATGTCATATATTTTGTGGGAAGTGTCTGTACCACTTGCTCATCCACATATTTCAATGCGCTGGGGTAATGTTAAATGAACAATTAGGTTCTGAAGAATCCATGGCCATCCAACCAGAAGGTAGTAGGAAATTTTTGCATTGATGACGTGGCATGTAACTTTAGGTTTGAGACTACCAATCTGAAATCTCACACGAACCATTCCCAATGGCTCACTAGTACTCGAGTTGAACCCATAAATAGAAGTGCACGAGCGTGATAACTTGTTTGTGGGAATGTTTGTAGACGGTGAAAATGTACTTTCACTTAGGTCAACGATCAGCTTGGATCCAAGGAGTAAACACTCATGGGCTAAACACTTCAAATAGGCCTAAAGTAGAGCCCTTAACAAGCTATAGCGAAATTTGCCTAACGACTGAAGCGGACCTCGCCAACCAACCCATATCATTTCGATCCAACCAAATCAAACACGAGTCAACACAACCCATATCGAGTTGAAAGGCATCATTATTTGGAGCCTAGAGTCGAATTTTGTGTCAAATTTGAACTCATAGGCGAAGCTCGCCAACCAACGAATTTCACCCATGTCAACTTAAGTGGGCCAAGTCATTCACTTCTGAAAAAGGCGCACCCACATTTGTGATGACCTTCACCTGCAACTGCAGTGAACTTCTCCCACTCCTTCAGCAGACTTCGCCAAGTTCACGAAGTCTGCCTAATAGCTGTTTTAGAGCTATTTTCAGGAAATAACCTTCCTCACTATCTCCTGTTTTAATGGCCACTAACCCATGTTTATTTTCAGGAGATAACCTCCCTCACTATCTCTTGTTTTAATGGCTACTAACCCACGTACAAAGGAGGCTATTAAGTCTCTCTTTTAGCCTATAAAAGGAGGAGAGATCATTCATCCAACACACACAAGGAGAGAGTTTAGAGAAACAATAATAACGCACACATATGTAGAAGAATATCATGAAGAGAAGACTGAGTTAGCTTCTAACTGATCCAACCCTCATCAACAGCAAAAGACTCGTAGGTCTTGATTTGGTTCGTCAATGGAGTACAAGATCAACACTCCATCGACACGTAGTCAAGAACCCCCAGGAAAAAAATAAACTTTTCTTTATTTCATTGTTTCCTACAAATTGTAATCTGAGTTAATTACAATATTAAAAAGACCTAAAATAGGATAGCGACTCTGCTGGGGGCTACTTTCTCCTCCGACGAGAAAGTTGTGTCACAAACTGACACTCAGACCTCAGGTCTTTTGCTGAAATACTGGTCATTGAATTTGACCAAGTGAAGTTTCAGGAATCTTTTTCCAAAAATAAAATTTCTCCAACTGTGCGCAGTTGTCGTAGAATTCACCGTAGCGTGAATCTTAGGTCTAAAATGACCCTTGCGTATGTGAACACCACCCTTGCTAAGGACAGTTTGAGCTTAGCTAGAAGCCAAACAAACCTCGCCAAAGGCAAAGGAAATCCGACTCTCGCCTCAAGGAAAGATCAAGATGTTAACTCATCTGATCTTGGACTTCAGTCATCAACACCTTTAGGAGTTCGATTTAAAGCATCTCGCAATGCTCGCTATGCATCCTCATTAGAAGCCAAAAATGAGGGTAACCCCTCATCAAAATTCCCACAAAGGAATAAAACCGTCATTGAAAATCCCACTGGACATACATCTGGCCTGTGTCGTCAAAAGCAACGTTCGCATGTTAAGGCCAAAGCCAGCGAAGTTGGTACCAGTGTTGATTTACAAGAATTCATTACTCTGAAGCAAGCCCACCAATGTCAGCGCTGTGTAGCCTTAGGAGAAGTAGTCTCGGTAGTACAAGAAACTTGCTGATGCAAGGAATCATTCTTCAACCGCCTCGGTCCTATTCTTAAGCCTTGTAGGACTCGAACTAAACAACGGCAATGTACTCGATGAAGTAAAGATCAAGTCTTCACTGTTGACATGACAATTGTAACTTCTAAAGATGATGAGGAGAATATAGCTAGCTCTCCTGATCTAGAGCATTCTCCTGGCATCAGATCCATACTTCCAGAAGCAGAGGATGTATATCGCAACACCAGGGTAAGGAGAAAGGCGGTAATTCATTTCAACTATTCTTCTATCCAAACCAACCAACCAACTCCTAGTGATGTCAACTCGACCATAGCATCGAACCCAACCTCGAGTTCAAGTCAAGAACAACGGTGGGAAGCAAATGAGACAGATCCAAAAGATATTCTGACACAAATGGGCATCCAGAAGAAAGAGGTGGATGATCGGATCGAGGGTCTAGAAAGGCTGATCGAGCAACTCTTGACAAATCCAAGCCCCCAAGCAAGCTTCTCAAAAGGGAAAATGCCGATTGGTGAAAACCCTAATGAGGAAGATCAAGACCATCAGAGAGACACAGACTTTGAACATACAGGGTCAGAACAGATGATGCTCGCTAAACCAAGCAAAGAGGCGAAAGCCATGGATGACATCCAGAAGCAACTCAAGGCTCTTTCTCAACGGACATAGCTTAAGAAAGTCGGGATTACTCGACCTTATCCCATTGAATGGGACACGATCCCCTACCCAATGAAGTTCAAGCCACCCACGTTACATGCATTTGATGGCAAAGGATCTCTAAACCAGCACATCTACTACTTCCATCAATAAACTGGGAATGTAGTGGAAATGATGCTATCAAAGCGCTTCTCTTTATAGGCACTCTTCAGGGGGTAGCCTTTGATTGGTTCTAAAATTTACTTAAAGGATCAATCAGATCTTGGGCAGAGTTAGAGTCCAAGTTCCTTTCACAATTTCACGAGGAATAATCAGACGTCACCATGGCCAAGCTCCTTTCTGAGAAACAAAGCAGAAATGAGACGGTCCGAGAATACATTGAGTGATACCGCAACTTGACGTTATGATGTTGAGACATGCCCCTACTAATGTTGTTACAAACTTGTCGGCATAATTTTCTGATAAAGGTTGAAGCCCACATGGGTGTTGTTACTTCCCTCACTTGGAAGGACCTGAAGAAACAAGCCGAGATAGCTGAGAAGTCTTTAGAGCATTTCAACAAGTTCGAACCCCGTACCAACTTCAAGTCTATAAGGGAAAACAAGGACCGACTCTATAACCAAAGGCCAAGGAGACTTTTGCAATAGGAGTCCAGAACTCAAGCAACAATCTGGAAAGAGAACCAAGAAAGAGTTCTCAGCGCAGCTATTCATCCAAGGACGAGCATGTAGTCGCTATTTTCCATGTTCTCAAGAAGGGGAATCGTCTGAAGCTCCCAAAAGCTCGATGCCCCAAAGAAGTCAGAAGAACTGATGACCCTAACTACTGTCTCTATCACAGAATGTTAGGACACTCGACAAAAAATTGTTATATCCTCAACGACAAAATTTAGACATTTGTCGAGTCTAGGATTCTTAAGCTCAAACCTGAGCAAAGGAAAGTCACCACGAATATGGTGACTCTTCAATTCGGCTCCATGCCAGAAATTCAAGCCCAAAATGGAATCGTCCCCATTCCCACTGTAAGGATGGAGGTGGTCAACCATGATCGCTTAAACCAACAAGGTCGTGGTGTAATCCCCCTCACTACAAAACGGGGGGAGATCATGTGGGTGCATCCTGATCTTCTTCAAGATGATGATTGGACCCTTTAGAAGTCCAAGAATAGGCATAGAATGAAGATTTACAACACCATCTCCGCAATTATCAAAGAAGAATCTTTACGTGTTGCCACTACTTTTACCAATCTAAATGGAGAAAAAGCGGCTATGGTAGGAACAAGGTTTGGCAAAGGTTATTTGAGGGATAATGACCAACTGGGTATGTCTAAACAACATGAACCAACCAAGCACAAGGAGGTCCAGTTCGATAAAGCCCTGCAACGTCCTTCAAATGATCCTAAAACCCACTTCAAATATGTTATCATGGCTCAAGTTGCCAACATCCTGGCTCATATTACTTTGACCGAACCACATCAAAATGAAGGTCTCGAGCAATGCTATCAATACCAATCGCAGGCGCCTTGCATCATCTTCACTCCAGAAAACATTCTTGTCAAAGACCACCATCACAATTGACCTCTCTATTATACTAGTTACATCGGGTCGACAAAGGTTATGAGGATTCACATCGATCAGGACTCCGTAGTAAGCATTATCCCGCGAAGTTTCTTGAGCTTTCTAGGAATCCCTTCCCATAAACTCTCAAAAACTCGAGCAACCATCCTTGGCTTTAACTCCAGCAGTAGCCATTCCCTTGGAAAGATTAGACTGAATTGTCAACTAGGAGATTTAAAGACGGAAGTGACCTGTTACATCATTGATGTCGAAACATCCTACAACCTTTTGCTCGGACATCCTTGGATCCACTGTAATAAGATCATCCCTTCAACCCTTCATCAGTGTTTCAAATACATTGATGAACGAGGTGTCCGAAAGAGAGTCGATGCTGAAAAGTATCCTTTCAAGGGGGTGGAGAACTACTTCACTGAATCTCTCTTGTATGATGAAAATCAAACAATTGAGATTGCACTCTCCAAAGATGAGGATAGTAGTAATGAGGCGGATGCTGAACTAGATCCCATTGATGACTTAGTCTGGGAAATAAATCCACTTATAATTACCATGGATGACCTTCGTGTTAACCAATCTGCCGAAAATCAGGGTGGACCTTTAATGAAGAAGAGTTTGCTTACGACTAGGTCTCAGACTTTGACTCTGAAAACTCTGAACCAACATTACATATACCGATAAACGAGTCATATTTAGCTCACAAGCAACTTGATAGTTTAGAGGATGCTGCCTTTATAGTTCAGTCCAAAGGGAGTATTATGGATCCAATCATCTTTGAAAAAGTCGAGGCACAATCTCAATTGTCAAAATCCGATATAGAAATTGAATGAGGACTAGAATTCCTAATATAGCCTACAATCTCAACGGATTATGGAAAAAATGGGGTATGACCTTGCCATGAAACAAGGGTTGAACTTCGATAGAGGATTGCGAGTCCCTTTAACCCCCATTACACCAAGAAGTGTGGTCTTCAACTATTACAATCGAACCAAACATGGACTCAGTTACATCTCCCCTAAAGCCGAACCACAAACTGAGCCAGCACCTAATGACTCTAGCTCCTCAGATACGTCTGATTGGGATTTAGACATCAGCCTCGGGGGCTTGTTCAATGTCAACATGATCTCCTATGATCTAACTGGTGATCTTAATGAGTCCAAAGTGTTCAAAGGTCCTAAAGATGATCTTTGGACAAAACAGCTTGAAAAGCAATGGGAATCACGCTTTGAAGCCAAAGAGCCACCCACCGAAAACAAAGTGGTTCAAATAAACATTGGCAGTGAAGCCAACCCCAAGCCTATTTTCATCAGCGAGAGTCTATCACCCGTTAAAAATGAAGAACTCATAATTCTTCTTCAAGAATACATCAACGCCTTTGCTTGTCGTTATGAAGATATGCTAGGCCTAACTACAATGTGGCTATGCACCATCTTAATATTGACCTCAGTGTCAAACCAGTCAAGCAACAACAGCGATACTTCTGTCCTGAGTTGATGGAGCAAATCGAAAAAGAAATCCGTAAACTTATTGAATGCGGATTCATCCGTGAAGAACAACACCCAGATTGGCTAGCCAACATTGTGGTGGTGATGAAGAAGAGCGGACAGATCCAAATTTGCATCGACTTTTGAGATCTCAACCTCACCTATTTGAAAGATGAATTTCCTCTCCCTATTATGGATGTCATGGTTGACAACACATGTGGGTTTGAAAGAATGTCCTTCATAGACGGTTTCTCTGGATACAATCAAATCAAGATGCATCCGGATGATCAAAAGCACACGGCCTTCAGAACACCTCTATGAGTATTCTATTACACAGTAAGGTCCTTCAGCTTGAAGAATGCTGAAGCTATCTATTAGAGTGTAATGAACGTGATATTTCATGAACATCTGCGGAAGACGGTCGAATGTTACGTTGACGACCTCGCGATCAAGAGTCATCGCAAGCAAGACCACATCAATGACTTGAGAATGGTGTTCGAAATCATGCGAAAGCAACAGATCAAGATGAATTCAACCACATCCTTTCTAGGGGTTTCATTAGGGAAATTCCTAGGATTTATTGTCACATCCAAGGGAATACATGTCGACCCTGAAAAAGTGAAAGCTATCTAAGAGATGCGACCTCCGAGAAATCTTAAAGAACTCAGGGGTTTACAAGGACGATTTGCTTACATCTGAAGGTTTATCGCCAATTTGTCTGGAAAATGTCAACCATTCCAAAGACTCATGAAGAAAGGTGTTTCGTTTGTTTGGGATAACGCCTGCCAGGAAGCTTTCAATGAGGTCAAGCAATATCTCACAAAGCTGCCGATCCTAGCTGCACTAGTGATAGGTAAACCATTCTAGATCTATGTCAGAGCAATGGATCACTCTCTTAGAGCACTCCCTGCTTAGAAAAAATAACAATGGACATGCACAAGGCATTTACTACCTCAGCCAAACTATGATCGGCACCGAGCATCGGTATACTCTGGTTGAGAACGAATGTTTAGCATTGGTCTTTGCAATTCAGAAAATGCGACACTACCTCGCTGGTCAATCTATCCATATCATTTTAAGAGTCAATCCTCTGCGGATACTCATGACAAAACCCAGATCTATGAATTCCACGCTAGCAAAATGGGCGATATTGCCTCACAATACGACATGACGTTCGTACCATAGAAAGCAGTCAAGGGCCAAGTGATTGCTAACTTTCTAGCAGAGCATCCTATCCCAGAATCTTCTAAACTTTATGAAGACATTCTAGATGAAACCTTTGAGTCAAACACTATCTCAGACCATCAAATATGGCAGTTATACTTTGATAGCGCGTCAAAATGTAACCACAAAGGAGCGATTATCGTAGGAGTGGGGTAGTGCTCATTGACCCCCATGGACATGTTCTCCCTTGGGCCTAGTCATTGACTGAGCCATGTTCTAATAATGTAGCTGAGTACAACGCTCTTATAATCAGCCTATAACTTGCTCAAGGCATGGGTGTCAAATATCTTGAAGCGTACAGTGACTCCAAGCTGATCGTGAATCAAATCAAAGGAGAATATGAGATTCGCCACGAAGACCTCATACCTTATCATAAAGTAGCTATTAAGCTTGCTCAATCATTTGAAGGCTTCTATAGCAGTTACGTAGCTCACCTTGAGAATACCCACGCAGATGCCCTAGCATCCATTGTAGCCACACTCACCTTGGCACCCAAGTCTACTAAGTGGATCACAGTGGCTAGCCACCACTTATGCTCCTCAGAGCATATTCTTGAAGCCTATGAAGTTCATGTCATGCCAACTTTCTTTGAAAGCAATGATTGGCGCTTCCTAATCATCGACTACTTCTTACATGAAATCTTACCAGACGATCCGAATCAGGCAGTCTCCACTCAAAGAAGAGCTCTGCGCTTTTTCTACAATTCTACCACATAGACGCTATATCGACTATCTTTCGACGATATTCTTCTTTGATGCTTATCATCAAGTGAAGCTCAAGAAGCGTTGAAGGAAGCCCACGATGGTGCATGTGGAGCTCATCAACCAGGTCCTAAACTTTAAGATTGACTCCGTCATCTAGGTTATTACTAGCCGACAATGATAGCAGATATGATAGCATATGCTGAAAGATGTCATGCATGTCAAATCCACGCTGACTTTCTACATCAACCCCCGAGAGAATTGCATCCGAAAGCTGCCTCATGGCCATTCGAAGCTTGGGACATGGACATCATCGGGTTGATCAGTCCACCATCTGCTAATGGTTATCGATTTATACTGGCCATTACAGATTACTTCTCCAAATGGGTTGAAGCTGTTCCCCTCAGAGAAGTCAAAACATCTCAAGTGATAAAATTCTTGAGACATCATGAGATTTATCAGTTCAGCATTCCCAGATGATTCATTCACGACAACGCTCCGTAATTCATTAGTCGACCATTCTTTAAATTCTTTATAAGTTTAGAATTTAAGACGTAGACTCTACGCCATACAACCTAGCTGATAATGATCTAGCTGAAGCTTTCAACAAAACCATCATCAAATTTTCAAGAAGTTTGTTGCCTCCAACAAACAAGATTGGTACGAGAAGCTTGGAGAGTGCTTGTGGGCTTACCGAACGACAGTCCGCACTCCCACTAGCTCAACGCCATTTTCATTAGTCTATGGATGTGAAGTCGTGATCCCCCACGAAGTTTAAGTTCTGTCATTAAAAATCGCCATTGCTGAGAAGATGACAGTCAAAGAACATCATCAAAAATGTCTCCAAGAGCTCGAAGCTTTTGATGAATTGAAACTTCAAGCTCAACAAAGAATCAAGATGTATCAGTCACAGATTTCGAAAGCCTTCAACAGGAGAGTCAGAGAATGATTCTTCAAAGAAGGCAACCGGGTCCTAGCCATTCGTCGACCCATGGTCATGACGCACAAGACTAAAGGTAATTCCAACCCAAATGGGAAGGTCTATTTGTAGTAGAGGCAGTTTACTCAAATAGAGCATATTGCCTAATTGACCAAAATGGCAATAGGCTCATGGCGCCGATCAACGGAAAATTTTTCAAGAAGTATTACCCTTGATCCTAGTCAATTTCATCACCCCACAGAAATCCTAGTCATGTTTAAATTTCCACCTCTAAAATAGAAATATTGATCTTCCTGATATTTAACTCAACCAAAATCCCTAAAGAGTCATCAAGTTAACACCATACCCTTGCTTGACTCTGGATATGCCATCACTATTATGTTAATAATATACCTCTGAACAGTGTCATCTCCAAACACATCATCACTGTCATGTTAACAATACACCTCTAAATAGTTCAACTTCAAATATACTCCCTATTGTCATGTTAACATTACACCTCTGAACAATTCTAATTTGACTAAATTGCCATGTTAATAATACACCTCTAACCAATTTCTCATCTCAAATGATCCAACCGGTGAACATTACACCTCTGTCTTACCATTTTGTCGACTAGTTAATACTACACCTCTGTCGACCTATCTTAGCAAAATTGATTGGCTTGCATTACACCTCTGTCAATTTGCTTGTGTCAAAAATTGATTAGTTAGCATTACACTTCCATCGATTTTCTACCATCAAGTTAACATTACACTTCCAAATGGTAATCGTCTTTCGAACTTTCTTTTGAACTGACTGGTTAAGATTACACCTCTATCGGTCTATTTGACACGTTAATACTGCACCTTTGTCAAAGATCCCAACACTGTTATGTTAACATTATACCTCTGAACAGTGTCAGTTTGATCAAACTATTATGTTAACACCACACCTTTGTCAGTTTGATCCCAACAGTTTCCTCCCTAGCTAAGATGTCCCTACGATATGTTAACACTACACCTCTATCGTACCTTTATCTTTAAGGAGGCAAGTTCTTTTATTTATTAAAAGAGTTAAAACGGTTACAAAAAGAGTAATACATGGAGAGCGGATAAAAAGTGTGTATCCGCACAACACACTCAGCCATCAGAGAATCCCGGACATCATGAGAGCTCTTCTAAGCTCTCTCTTTCAAGATTCGAGGATCAACAGGGGTAGCCCGCGACCTAATAGTGAAAAGCCTCTTTGTTTCATCCTAAAGCTCAGCAATTTAAGAATCTAACTTCTTGTTGAAATCAGCCTAGTCAAACACAAGCTCCACCCTTTGAAGTGGAACTCCTCTCAGACGTGCTTGAGCTGTGGCAATGGTCGCCTTGGCTTCATCGATCACTCCATCTTACTCTTGGATAGCATTCTGAAGCTCCATTTGATAACCTTTAGCGATGTGATGCTGTCATTAAGACTTTGAACCTTCACGCTAATTTGCTTCATTTCTATTCAAGCAGATTCACCGATCTTGCGATGAGTCTCCATCAAGTGATGAAATTCAAGTTCGGTGATGCCCTCAAGATCATCCTTGTGAAGAGTTTGTAATTCCCGACAACATGACTCAGCTTTGTCAATCGCCATTTTGAAAGGTTCAGTACGAGCAGGACTGGCAACTGATGCTAAGGCATCCAGCTGCTCCCTTAGCAACTTGAGAGTGCGGCTCGACAACTCCCTCTGAGACTCCAAGGCGAGTGCAATATTTCGGTTGAATAAGCTAATCAGACTCTCTGACAATATCCTTATCTCCTTCTCCGCTAAGTCTCCGAGGTCAAGAGATTGAGGAATTTCTACATAGCTGGAAAGACTCACTGATAATCAAATTTTTATTACAAAATTATACCTTACTCATCTATCATATATAAATAAATATACCACTAATAAATATTTTTATCTTAATTTGCAGGTTAATGAAGAAATAATGAATAAATGTCTAAAAGACTCAAGCTCCCTAATTTTCTGCCATTTATTGAAGCCCAAATATGAAGACAAGAGAAGGCTCAAGAAGGCTCAAGGTTCCATAAAGAAATCGGGTCAAGAAATCAATAAAAATGAAAATCTTCTACAAACTAACAAAGGAGCCAGCCGAATGGCCAACCAAGGGGCCAATCGATTAGTTTGCAACAGAAAACAGATTTAGGGCTGAATTTTAATCCTTGGCCTCCAAATTTCATCCAAGGGTTCTCTTTCATTTTTGTAAAACCTCCAATTAGAGAGGAGAGTTACTCTTAATTGAGAAGACCTTTCAAATTTGTAACTTTTAATTACAATTAATAAAAAATATTTTCACCCATTCATATTTTCTTTTCTGCTCTTTGTCCAAGGATGAAATGAGGATAAAGATGAAGATAAGATGAATATGAGTGTTTGCTTTTTATTCCTTTCTTTTCTTTTCTTGTAATATTTTTTTTGCTTATTAAATACTTTGTAAAGTAGATTTACATTCATGTCTTTACTTTCATGCACTTTCATGTCTTTACTTTCTTGCATTCATTTTGTAATTTGGATTTTATTTTTTTTAATTCTCCTTGAGGCTAGAACTCTCTAGGGAATTGCCCTTTTCTAAATGTGGAGCTAATATTTGTGGAAATTCTAGAAATTATTTGAAACTAGCTTTAAATCCTAGTTATTCACATAAGATTGAGATTAGCTAAGTGGATCTATTCTAGATTCCTCATATCTTTAATTAATCCTCTATATTTTACTTTCTTGATCTTCCTCTTTGTTTTTACTTTTTATTTATTTATTTTATTTTCCTTTATTACCTTCTTCATTTTCCTTCATTTTATTCATCATTCTTTCTCCTCTCTCAATCTCATTTTCTTTTTATTTGTACTCAATCACAAACACTCTCATATCTCTCCACAACCCATCACCTTTCTTTTATTTACTCCTAATTACCATACACATAACATAAAAACCGATATTGATTAACTTTTACAATACTTTCCTCATAGGATCGATAATTTTTTATACTATAACTTGATTGTTGTGCACTTACAGCTTTAGGTTCAACTTATATTGACCTAACAAGTTTTTGGCGCCGTTGCCAGGGAACGGTGTTTATAAGTAAGATTTTTTTATTTTGGTTCTTTAATTTGTGTGTTTTCTTGTGAAGGAACAACTTTGAAGCTTGAATATCATGGATTGAAGATTGAAGATTTGCCTTAAAAGGGCTTGGATGCTATTGCGTGGGTAACTCCTCTTTCTAGTATTTTCAAGTCCACCCATTCACAATTAGAGACAATTAGGATCTAAAAATTCACCCTCCACTTGAATATTTACAAACAAGATAATATATTCAAAATCTCCTTTTCTCACATCTATTTGATTGTTAACCTTAATTAAAAACACAAAGATTTTATCTTTGCATCATTTTGTAGTTGCTTTTATATCTTAGGTTTGCATTGTATATAATAGTAGGAATTCATCAAAGTGATTTGAGCATCTTAATTTGGCACTTACTTGAAAATAATCTTAAAGGCAAAAACTCATTAATCAAGAGAAGGTGAGGGGTTTCATCACACTTTTCTTAGCCCACAAATCACTAATTCCTCACTACACAAACCCAGGCCTTTTAAAACTCATTAGATGTTGTCCCTAAGGATTCGAGCTCATTAAGGAACAAGAAATCCTTAAGTGAACCGGTTCAAATTTACTTAGATTAGTTGGTGTCTAAGGCAACGTTTAGGGTTTGCCTAAAGCGTCATGTAAAGAACGTGGTACTTTGTTGATCTTTGCTCTCCCTCAAGTACTATCCTTACTTTGCTAACTAACCAAGTACATTTCGATCTTTTCTATAAAGAAATTTTTGGTTAGGAGCTGGTCTAGTTGAGTCTAGGCTTAACCCTAAAATTTAAAGTGATTGGTTACAAGTCATTGCATTGATTTGTTTTAGTTAGGTTTTTCCATTATCTTTCTCCTTTTCTCATCATCTTTTTAACCTTTTAGATTTTTTCCCCTCTTAAAAAAAACTAACTTATATTTTTCTAAGAATTTTAAAAAAATATTATAAAAAGAATTTATTTTAGTGTATGCAAACTTAGGTTAGGGATAATACCAATCATTTAATCTGTATTGATTCATCTTTTGAGACCAACGAAATGGCCCACCCTAATTCACCCAATCTTCAAGATATGTGTTATCCAACTGGAAATTCAATCTCGTCTTGCATTAAGCTCCCCAATGTCAATGGAACCAGTTTTGAACTTAGGTTGCATTTCATGAACATGCTTCTGAAATTAGACGCTTACATTTTTATCTCCGAGTTTGAGAAAGTGTGTCTCATGATTAAGATGAGGGACTTATCTGAAGATGTGATTAAGCTTAGATTCATTTCATTTGCTCTTAAGAATAAAGCTAAAAAATGGCTGTATAGCTTACCTACAAATTTTATCTCAACTTGGGATGAATTTGTTACCGTTTTGTTGAAGAAAATTTTCCCTATCCAAAAACGGTTAAGCTTAGAAATAGCATTTAGAATTTTAAGATTGTCCCGAGAAAGTCATTTTAAAATATTTTGATAAATTTAAGGATCTTCTTATTCAATGTCCTCATCACGGTCTTGAAAAATGGCGATTATACTAAATCATCTATGAAAGATTGGATTATTCTTTAAAAACTTTCTTAGAATCAATGTGTCAAGGGGATTTCATAAAGAAAAATGCCAATGAAGCCTCGAATTTTTTAGAGAGTTTATCCGAGAAAGCCATGTAGTGGGAACACGGTGATGATAGAGTTTCATCAGTTTCCCAACCCAAATCTAGTGGTTTTTCCTTAGAGACAAACATAGCCTCTGAAGTAAAGATGGCTACAATCATGCATAGGTTAGAAGCGTTAAAAATCAAAGAACGAGCTCCAGCTCAAATCAATAAAGTTTCTATCTCAGGTTGTCACAACTGTCTTTCTCCATCCCAAGTTTCAGAGGAATGTCTTCTCTTAGGAAATAGTCAACTGCTAGGTCAGGTAAACGCTGCATTCTAGCATTCTGTGAATTACCTATTTTCTCCAACATACAATCCAGGTTGGAGAAATCATCTGAATTTTGCATGGAATCAAGGAAAGTATAGTTCCTTTCAGTTCTCAAATCAATTTTCAACAACTAAATCTGACATATCCAAATCAGTCTCCTCATCATCAATCTGTAAATCATTCTTATACAAACTCTGATCATGATAAATGCCTCAATATTTTGGAAAAGGGTTTGGAAACCATGATTAAAGCTTCTATACAGACTACCAACTTGTTGACTCAAATATCCAACACTTTGAATTCCTTTATGCAATCAACCAGACAAATTCTCAATTCTAACACTCAAGCTATAGCTAGATTAGAAACTCAAATTGGACAAATGGCTAGTGCTATGAGTGAGAGTGAGAAAGGAACATTTCCGAGTCAACCCGTGACCAACCCTAGGGACACGGGATCAAGTTCAACTTACCAAGCTCAAGTGAATGTAATCCATACACTACGGTCAGGAAAACAAGTTGATAATCAAGTTAGAATACCTTCAAATGAAACCCCTGAACAAGAACAAATTATCTCTCCTTCTGATGACTCTATTCAACAATCGCTTGCTTCCAATGACCAAGAGCATGAACCCAAACTTGAGCCTAATTTTGATAGATTTAATCTAGTTGCTCACTTTTTAGATAGACTCAAGCCTCAGAAATACTCCACTCAGAAGGAGAAGATCCTAGAAACTTTCAAGCAGGTTGGTTAACATTTCTCTCTTAGATGTAATTGAACAAATCCCTTCTTATGCAGAATTCTTGAAAGAGTTGTGCACTAAGAAGAGAAAGATAAATATTCCAAAGAAAATCTTTCTTGCTGCCAATATCAATGATATGCTCTCAAAGTCCATCCCTTTGAAATTTTAAGGATGCAGGTTGTCCTACTATTTCACGTGTGATAGGAAATACCGTCATTGATTAGGCACTCTCGGACTTAGGGGCCAGTGTCAATTTGCTTTCTTTTTCAGTCTATCAGCAACTAGGTGTAGGAGAACTCAAACTAACTAGATGCACCTTATAGTTAGTTGATAAATCTGTCAAATTCTCTATGGGTGAGATAGCAGATGTTTTGATGAAGGTTGGGGATTTTATTTTTCCAGTAGATTTCATAGTCTTGGAAACGCAGTCCGCTTCCAATCCCAAAGGTTAGACACCAGTCATTTTAGGAAGACCATTCTTACCCACTTCTAATGCTCTAATTAACTGTAGAACTAATCAGATGAAGCTGTCCTTTGGAAATTTGACTGCTGTTCTCAACATTTTTAATCTAAGAAACCAACTAGCTAATCAAACTCTAGAAATAAATTACATCCAGGAAATTTCAAGAGAAGAAGAAGAAAAAGAGAATAAATCATATCTTAGTTTTGAGGAAATCTTTGGTATAGAGCTGAATATTTTAGAAAAATTAGATCAAGTCTTTCAGAATGTTGAAACTGTGTTAAATACATGCTTCTTTGATCCAACTTCTGAAGAACTCTTTGCTGATGAATTTAGATTCTTGGAAAATAAACAACAACCAAATTTTTAACCCTTAGGCATAAATTTTGTGTTTGAGGAAATTTTTAAAGAAGAACTAGTTATGTTAGGACAAACTTTCATGAAATCTAAGTTCAAATTTGAGGATGAGAAATTCAAAATGCATAACACCATAAATACCTACCTTCAATTGCTGCAAATATCACTGAAACTCTTAGAGTATTCAGACTTTAAGCACATCATTGATTATATTATTTTAGATTTCTTTAAAATCTGGGGTAGATTTTCAGCAATAAGGTAGAATTTGAAATAGAGTATGAGCTTTTCATGTTTATTCTTTTATTCCACATTTTTATTTTTTGTCTCCTAATAATAATAAAAAAGAATTTACTCTTCTCTCATTTGAGAGTTTCTTCTTCTTTAAAAAAATAGAGAGATATATTTGAAAAAAAAAGAGAGAGATAATTGGAAAAAAATAACGAAAAAGAAAATTATGACTTCAACCTCCTCACAACAAAGGCAAACTGCAGATTTTATCATTTCATCATTGTTTTCGACCGAACAAATGTAAGTGCTTCATTTCTTATCTATTTTACTTTGTGCATTATAGAGTTTGCATTGAGAACAATGCAAAATTTAGGTGTGGGGGTGGGAACTAGTCAATTTTCTTCTTTATATTAGTCATTGTTCACTTTATTTTATCAATTTTTTTTTCTTTTTCATAGAAATATTGTCACTTGCTAACTTAGAAGAGTTAATTAATAATTGATCTATTTGATAAAATTTTAAATGTTCTAATCGTTAGTTAGTTTAATACTCAATTTCACTTTTTATGATAACTCTAAATAAATTTCTTAAAAAATGATTTTCAATGTGGTATACTTCACTTATATTTTAACTTAGATATTTAATTAAAAGTAATGAAATTTTTGAATGCTTAGCTTAGAGTTGAAAATAATTCTTCAAGTTGTCTTGATCAAAATATTTTTCGAGGAGACACACACACACACACACACACACACACACACACACACACACACACACAGTGTTGATGCTCAGATCACACAGTTGATAATCTTTGTCAGATTAGGATTTTGGTGAGTGGGGTCGGTTTTCTCTTCCAATGCCTAGTGGTTCAGTTCCTCAGTAGTCTCTCCCGCTCCAAAGGAAATCTTATGAAAAGAGTGGAGTTAGGATTTCCGGTGGTCCCTCTGACGATTAAGTTAGTATGAGTTCCATTTAAAAGAAGAATGAAGATATTATACCGAGAAGTTCTCTGGATTAGGTTGCTTACCTTGTCTATTGTCCAGCTTGTCATTTATATGGGAGTCAGAGGGCATTTAGATCATTCTGGCTGGTGTTGAGCTAAAATGTGAGTCAGCCCTTTTCCTATGTGTGCTGACTCGATGATTAGACAGAAACAGGTAGAGGGGGCTGTGCCGGACAGCCTTAACAGGTGTCGATTGGAGATCGGCGCGAGAGTTAGTGCTGTTCTCTCGACATTAATGGGGATGGGATTAGTAATACCCACTACCAGAGTGGTTCAATGTGCCTTAATTACCGTATGAGATAGAGGAATCAAGACATTGATCACGCAGTTAATGCGATATTGATGCGTTGTCAGACCCAAACTTCTATCAACCGTCATCTGGGGATGAGAGCTCGAGTCAATCGAGTAAGAGACAGTGTTGATCACGCAGGAGATCGACTCACACTACCATTCGCGTCGCCCATCTCAGCGACTGCCTAACACCGCCATTCGTGTCGTCCACAAAGGTAGTCGACCGGGTCAAAGACCAGCTCAGTTGTCTGAGTCGCCTTATGAAGGTAGTCGACTGGGGGGACGACTGATACCGACTTTCGAGTCGTCTGCGGGATTTCAGTTAGTGTCACCTAAGCGCACTTTCTTATCTTATGTGTGGAATTTCCTCTAGAAATTCAAAGGTTAATAGTGAAAAAATGCCCAAGACCATAACAGTTGGCCCCTTTCGCTTGGAGTTGGCTTTGAGCCGAGTCCGACCGAAAACAGAATCCCGGGCCCTGGTCGAGAAGAACGTATATGGAAGGGGCCGCGAAGGTTCTTAGGATGGGATGTAGCTAACGTCAGCGAATAGCTTTAGACTGCTGATTCTTCATTCTCTACGCTCGACGTTTCGTGTTTCAAGAGAAGTGATCCCGACCGTTGAACTAGAAATAGAGGGAGGATGAGGGGCTGGCCTACTCCTTGTGGGTCTCTTTATATGAGCAAAAACAAAGGAAGAATAAGTTTTACTTGATATTTCACAGAATCAGATCCCTTATGATCTCCAGTATCTTCTCGAGCTATGTTTCATGGACTCCGAATGCCTGAGCTAGCTGGATACCTTCCATTCTAACGTGACTGTAGCACAAATGCAGGTGTTGCATTCAAAGTTTAATATCCCGAAAGAGTTCAAGCTGACAGCGGTGGCGAGTCTGTGGCAATATATCATCATAGCGAGGGGAAAGCCCCCTTGTATATCAAGCATTTGGAGTGTGGTTTGCAGCTATCACTGCATCCATTCCTTCGGAGAGTATTTGAGGCATTGGAGGTGTCCCCTATGCAGATGAAGCCCAACTCTGCTGTTGTGCTAGTGGGCTTCCTTGTCATCTACTCATGACTGGGGATCACCCCGTCGATAAATGTGCTGAGTCATCTGGTAAGCGTGATGGTGCAGAAGGCACCTCACTACTATCTCCCGGCGACAGAAGAGTTCAAGGTGATTCTTGAAGTTCCCACATTGAACAAAGGGTGGAAGGAGAGGTTCGTCTGGGTGGAGGAGGATGACTCTAACCTTGACTATTTGAGTTGGCCCGAGATTAAGAAAGGGGCTCTGGACCTGAAGCCTCTATTTGCCGCTGAGAGGCACACTAGATCACGCACGATGGGGGCCTTCCTTGACAAGTCAGTCCTTCAGCTGCATGGGGTGTCGTCCATCCCCCTACTGAGCGGGATGAGATGAGGGCTCACAACCTAACGTTTGGAGGGGTTGTAGGCCTAGAGGCCGTGGCTGAGCCAACTCCCTTTGAGGAATCTTCTGAGGAGTCTCAAGAGGGGTTGGTAATCAAGCAGGCTAAACGACCACGAACGAGAATAGTTCTCGAGGGAGTCGCGTCCATCGCAAGGCAGACCGAGACATCTAGGGGGCTGTCCCTGATGTCACCCAAGGTCTTCGTAGGAAGTGGCGGAAGAAAACCACTCGTAGTCCAAGGTGGGCTAAGAGATTAGGGGAAACCCAAGCCGAACCAATGGAGATGGGGTCATCTGACTCGGGAGAGGAAATCGCTCCCCGGTCTATTGAGGTTAAGCATGGGGCTGTCTTAGAGTCGACTCCTGGCAGGGCTGAGACCCAAATTGGAGTGGGCACCTCAAGCCATCAGATGCAGGAGCCCCATCAATAGAAAAACGAGCCGGTTAGAGGTAAAGAGGGGGGTTTCACACCAGCGGGATGACCCTCCCATACTATATAGCCAAGTCTGAAGTGGGCACTTAGGCCAAAACGAGGGACTTGCTAATAGGGAGACTTCCTTCTAGTGGAAGCTATGAGGAGGAGCCTAATAACGAATGTCGGTATAACCCTGCTAACCATATGGATGTCCGTTCATCAATGCTCAAGTCTCGTTACATGCAGGCAAAAGCTATGGAGCAGTTTAGCCTTCCCAATGATGAGGAGCTCTTGAAGGCCATTCCCGACATAGGCCTCCATGTAATCCTTCGGAGTTATCTGACTTGTGGATGCCTCGCAGAGCAAGAGGTATATCATCGCTTGGCGCGGGGTCATCACACTTTCGAGAAGCTTCGAAAGGCGTGGGAGGAGCATGGAGTTGCTGAGAGTGCCAGACTCAATCTAATCATCACAGATCTCTCGGCAAAGCAGGCTGAGCTCGATGACTAGCACCGCGATATGGAAGTGAAGGAGCAGCTGATTGTTGAGCTCAAGGCTTCCGACTTGAGGAAGTCGGCTGAGATTCAGCAACTCAGGTGGAAACTTCAGGATGGGGCACTAAAGGAGTGGGAATTAGCTGTGACACAAGTTGCTATTGAGAAGCAAATTGCTCAGGATGCTAAAGTCCAATTAGAGGAGGAACTAGTCGCCAGGCAGAAATTCTAGGAGAGGTGTGCTCAGTTGATAGAGGCCTTGAGCCCAGCGGAGAGCAAGGTGGTATATCTAGAGTCTTCCGACTATCAGTTGGTCATTGTAGAAAAGAGCCGGCTACAATCATTGAGGAGTTTCGCCAGAGTGCCATGGGGAAAATTAAAGTCGCGCTAGCCTGTAAGGCAAGCTTTGATTACATGGTGGTCTAATTACCTCTCGAGCATCGAGAGCTTCCTGGGCGATTCTAATATCCTCCCAGTATTGCCAATTACACAGACCTTCTCGCCAATATGGAGCAGGCAAAGGGTAGTAATAATGTGGAAGAAGGTGAAGGTGAGGATGAGCAGGAGGCGGTCTCCGGCCAGTCAGCAAATGATGCGACTAGGGGAGTCGAGAAGGATGTTGGTGTGGATTCGACTAAGAGGAAGAGGGATGGCACTATATATGAAGTTCCGTCGACTCCTCCACCTTGTTCGAATGTCTCCCTACCTCTGACTCCTAGGGCCGACTTCGATTTTTCATAGCTTAGGTTTAAGGACTCAAAAAATACAACATATTTATGCTCTTGTGTATATGTCTGGTAAGACAATAAACGTCACTATTTTTCATCATTAGGGTTGTCTTTGATTCTTCTGCAATTTTCTATGCAATTTTCTATGATGTGTTAGTAGCATAGTTGTTGACTTGACAGATCAGGATACACGTCAATAGTACCCTCGTAAATTTACTCGTCTCTCTTTTTTGGTATGTTGAGTTTTTGACGACGTCGTCCTCAAGGAACATCATGCCAATTGGGAGTCATCCCCCCAAGACTCAGCCACTTCAAGTTTTTAATTTAGTTATCAGCTTGCTGCGGTGACTAATGGGGGTCGACAGGGCCCCACTGAGTTGGTAGGCTTATAAATTTTAAAATGTGATTGAGCCAAGTCACTGTGAATGACGTCATCGTACTTTAACTGTTGGTGTTGCTTCGATTTCTACGCAAAGGGGCGTGGGACACTGAAGCGGGTGGCATTTTGATTTTTGAAAGGGGGTTTGGATTCCAGCCTTGATCGGGGCCGTTGATCTTTAGGGCAGGTGAACTGTACTGAATTTACCACGCGGGCCCTTACCATTCTATAAATACCTCTCTTTCTCCATATGGGTTTTCTTTACACAACCCCAGACATTAGAACTTTCTTTTCGTACTTCGAGCACAAAAACACTCATAATGGCTACTTCCTCCTCTGTCACCGTCGATAGGCTCAGTCTCCTTGCTCCCATCCGCACAAAGGTGATGGGTGACGATTTGGGGACCCTTTTGAAAAGTATGATATCCCGGCGGCTTTTGAACTCTCGTTGCTGGAGAAGGACAATGCTATGTTCGAGCATGGCATGGACAAGACGCCTCTGTACTTGGCCCATTTGGAATATGGGCTGTGCTTGCCTCTCCCCTGCTTCGTGAGGAGGATTTGCGAGCGAGTGGGGGTTTCTCCCATGCAGTTCGCTCCCAACGCCATCGCAATAATGATGGCGTTCCTGGTAATCTATTATTGGGTGGGAGCTAAGCCGACCCTCTAACTCTTCAACCACCTTGTAAGCATAAAAACGATAAGAAAGGATGCCCGTTGCTTCTTTGTTAATTTGGGCAAAAAGCTGGTGAACTTCCCCGAGTCCAACAAAGATTGGAAGGAGAGGTTTGTTTGGGTCTTTGGAGCCGACCCCATCCTATTCTGCCGCTCGTGGGTAGAGATCAAAAAGGAGGAGCTAAAGTCGCTCTTCCTCTTGGCTGAAGAACACCAAGATCTGGAGAAGGTCTGCTCGTATTCTGAGTCTCGTGACATCAGCAACCTATTCGATGTAGCCTCTCTTAGGGTGGTTGGTCTATTCCACACTCAGCTGTCCGAGGCTGATAAGGAGAGGGCAGCATCTCTGGCTTAAGCCACCCCTAGATTGCCCAAGGAGTAGAAGGCTTTAGATTCGGTTAAATCAGTCACGCCCCAACTGCCTCTAAAGAGGGTGAGGACCGCACTGTCAGTGAAGGAGGTCGAGCTCTGGAACAAGAATCTAGAAAAGATGGCCATGATGTTGACATCCCAGCTGGGTATTCCTTGGCCTGAGGGGCCAGAGAAGAAGAAAAGAAAGTCGAAGTAGCCCACTCCTAAGGGCAAGCCTGAGGCGGCCGCTCCAGCTTTGGCCAAGGCTACGGTAGGGGACGCCTCTATTTTCATCGAGGAGTAGGTCCCAAAAACTGTTCTCCCTCCTAGCTTGTCAACGGAAGTAGTCACTATAGATGAGTCTTCCTTAGGTGGGAGTGTAGCCACCCCTAGGCTAGCATTAGAGGTTCACTCGGCTGACTTGGATTCTCAAGTTGGTCAGGGTTCTATTGCGGCTCCTCCCCCAAAATTGACCCATAGATCGGGTGAGGAGGAGACTGTTGTAGAGGAAGTGGCTGTGGAGATGGTGCCTCTGCTCCACATGGCCAGGAGTTCTAACTCCCGACTTCCCTTCTGCCACAAACTAGGGGAAATAAGTAAGCAGAAGTGGAAAGAACTCCGGGCCAAGCTGATCGGTGATCTAGAGGAGGCCTATTCACCCAAGGAGGATCCTTCTGAGGACAAGAGGTTTATCTTGAGTCATTTTTTCCATAACAACGACTCGATTCTGCAGTCAGGGAGGGCCTAGCATTTAGCAGCCGATTAGCTCACCCTCCCCTGAGATTTGAACTTGCTGAGGGAGGTGCCGACAAAGGGACTGCGCTTGGTGCTCCAAAGCTACAGCATTCGGGGGGCATTAATAGGGGAGGAGCTTGTCGACCGGTTCGACCACATGATGGACGCCTATGGCTAGCTCACGGTGGAGGCGGCTCAGGAGAAGAAGGCCTGAGAGGATGCTGAGGGAAGGATTAGGGCTCTCGAGGCCGAGAAGAGCAAGGTCGACGCTAAGTGGCGCGGTGAGGTGGAGACGAAATAGTTTACCATCGCTAACCTGGAAGCTCATACAATGAAGCAGTTGGCAACTATATCACATAAAAGAGTACCAAGTCTACGTATTCAGCATTGTAGCATGAAGTCTAAAAGAGTCTCATTCTTTTAACACAACGTCACGTGTGGAACGGATTTAGAAAATCCGCATGCTAGCCCGATTCAAACGGTAATTGGTAAAGGCACACCAAATCCATTGATGGCCTAGGGTTTACCAAAAGTCTTATCAGAGTTATGGTTAATTATTTCGAACAAATAAAAGAATCATAATAAATGAATCTTCACAAGACTTTGGCAAGCTTTGAGTTCTCAGACATTGTAGTTGGAGCTTCTTCGGCATGGACCCTCGTTAGCTCCAGGACATTGAAGATTTCTCTCTCCACCTGGCGTTCTCGCCTAAGCTGTGCCATCTTAGCCACACTTAAGATACGACGGGAGTGGACGATGCTTAGAGATGCTGACTTCTCGGCAACAAACAGTCTCAACATGGTCCACCCGATCCCGCTTCATCTGAACCTTGGGACCAGAAGAGACTTGAGCACCACACCATGTTTCTAGGCCTGTAGACAGTCAAAAAGTCTACTACTGAAGATGAGGGTCACATACCCCCAGTTGCAAAATTGTGAGACGCGAGATTCGCCCACGCAGTGAAACTCAAGACTCTACCGAGGTTCGACTACACAATGAAACTCAAGACTCAACCGACGTTCGCCTGTGCAGTGAAGCTCAAAATTCAACCGAAGTTCGCCTGCGCAGCGAGGCTCGATGTTCAACCCGAAGGTCATGACATGGTGAAGCTCGAAGTTCGTGAAGCTTGTCGTAACGGCCATTAAGACCCCCGGATAGCAATGCAATGGGGACATCACCCATTAAGGGTCGGTCTTCATCCGGCTCAACATATTCGAGCCCCAGAAAAACTCTAATAAGGTACACGAGTGTAAACTGTTCCCTATTTTGGTAGAGAAGTTCCTAGAAAATATTTTAGTTTTAAGGATAACTAGCCGATACTCTAAAAAGGTATGCAGTACACACTGTTTCCTATTTTGGCTGAGAAGTTCCTAGAGATTATTTTCATAAATTTTATTAAGGATAACTCACTAAAAACTCCAATAAACACAAAAGTATAAACTGTGTTGACACTGGGCAACACGTCACCGCCGTAGGATTCAACGATCAACGGTTCGAATCCAAGTAATTGGACGCCAGTCGACGCGTCGCACTCGCCGATTGAAGGCTAAAACAATACACATATTTTGACGCCAATCAATGCGTCGCAATGAAGAATTCCCTGATTAACCGAGGAGTCTCATAAAAAGTTGGATGGCCAATTGGACGACAACTCACCAGCACAAGTCAAAAACAAATGAACTCAATCCGCTTCAAGATTCCAACAACGATCAAGCAAAAAATGCAGCACCGTAATACCTTCAGCTATCCTATAAAGTACAGGAGAATCTGAAAGGATTGGAGGAATCAAATACTGAAGCTAATCTTAGAGGAAGAAACCCATCTATCAGTTTCAGGTCAAGATCTCGACAACGGTCAGACAAAAAATGTAGCACCGTGATGCCCTCAGCTATTCTACAAAGCACTAGAGAATCTAGGAGGATTTGAGAGATTAAAGACCGAAGCCATTTTCAGGTCCTGTTACACTGACTGAAGGTGTGGACTTATCATGTCCAAAGTATTTCAGGCTCTTCTATAAAAGATCGAGACT
>JBAKGM010022514.1:0-25063 GCA_037177215.1 Asparagus racemosus
TCTATTTTGCTTAAATTTTATAAAACACTATTCACCCCCCTCTAGTGTTTAGTGTGATCAGATTAGCGATCCTACAAACATGTCATCAATAAAAACCACTACAAATTGATCTAAGTATGATTGAAATATTCATTTCATTAAATGCATATTGTAGTTGGTGCATTCGTTAGCCCACATGGCATCACCATAATTTCGTAGTGACCATATCGAGTCCTAAACGCCGTCTTCAGTACGTCCTCAGGTTTAATATTCAATTAATGGTACCTTGACTTCAAATCGATCTTGGAAAAATGTTGAGCTCCTTGGAGCTGAGCAAATAAATCATCTATCCTAGAAAGTTGGCACTTATTCTTAACTGTCACCTTATTCAACTCTCAGTAATCTATAAAGAGTCTAATACTCGCATTGTTCTTTTTCACAAATACGACAGGTGCTCCCTATGGTGACATGCTGGGTCTAATAAATCTTTTATCCAAAATTTTTTAAAGTTGCTTCTTCAGTTCCTTCATCTCAGTAGGTGCCAATCTTTAAAGGGGCTCAGATATAGGGGTGGTCCCTGGGACCAAGTCCATGGTAAACTCTATTTCTCGGTCAGGTGGTAATCCTGACAAGTCTTCTGAAAAATATCTGGGTAATCTCTCATAACAGGTATCTCTGATAGCTACTTCTCATTCAATTGATCACTTGTCACACAAGCCAAATACCCGCTACAACCCTACCTCAACAGTTTGGAAGCCTTCATAAATGAGATTAGGTGTGTGAGTGGTCTTCTACTTTCTCCATAGAAAACAAAACTCGCACTTCCTTTTGGTTTAAACTTTATCGGTTTTCTCAAATAGTCTTTAGTGGTATGATGAGATGATAACCAATCCATCCCTAGGATAATATCAAAATCTGACATATCTAGGCATATTAGGTTTGCATTCATGGTATGATCACCCGCTAAAACTCTACAATTCTTTTAGACATACGTTGATAGGAGACTACCACTCATTGGTGTGGAGAAAATTAACTCACTACTTAACAGTGTTGGTGAATTGGGAAAGTTCCTAGCAAAATTAGGTGATACAAAAGTGTGTAGATCCAAGGTCAAAAAGTGCATGAGCAGCGAATGAACATACGGGAAGTGTACCTTCCACCATAGATGGTGATGCTTGAGCATCCTTCCTTGTTAGAGCAAAGACTCTTCCTTAGTTCCTCTAGTTATGCTACACGCTCTATTGAGACTAAGCCTTTTGCGGTGGAGAATTTAATTGCTGCGAGGCATTAGCTCGAATAGTGGTGTCCTCTTGGTGCTTGCTTGGTTATTGGTTGATTCTTCAAGGTTAGGCAATCTCTCTTTGAATGTCCAGGGTAACCACACTCATGGCATCCCGGTGAAGTCTACAATATTCAGAGTGATGATTGCTACATCTAGGGGAGGCTGATGACTTGTTCAACTAATTTAATCGATCATGATGAAAGTGAAATTTTGTTGTCGCCGACCTCCCAAGCTAGTTCGATGCTAACTTGTCAGTTGTGGTTCCTCCTTCAGTTCTTGGGTGTTTAGCCAAGTGATCTGCTTCTTATTACTGATTTCTTAATACTCTAGTTAGTCTTTGTCAATTTCAAATGCAGTCTCTACCAGTTCTGCGTAGCTCCTAATCCTAAGAGCCACTAGTTTCCCCATGATGTTTCCCCTGAGTCCCTGCTGAAATTTCTCAGCCTCATCGGATTCTTCATCTATCAGAAGCGGAGTGAACCATGATAGTTGAGTGAACTTACCCTCATACTCTTATACCATCATGTTGTTCTACTGCATGTCCTAAAATTTAATAGCCCATTTATCCCTAACACCCTCACCATATACTTCTTATTCATGAGCTCCACGTATCTGTCCTAGTTGATCTATCTTTGGGTGGCCCTCTCTAATCTCAAGGTTTCCCTCCACTAGTGTTTAGCTTCTCCTCTTAATATGAAGGTGACAAAGGACACTTTTGGTTCCTTAGTATAATTTAATAGTATAAATATCCTCTCCATCTGTAAAATACAGTGTTCCACCACAAAAGGATCGATCATTCCTAAAAATATTAGAGCTAAGATAGCAGGTGTCAGTTGGTTACCTCTAGGATTGATATGCTCCTCAAGGATCTTCGCCAACCATTCAAAAGGATCCTGCATTGGTTCCCTCAAATCAATTGGCTGCTTACTAGTGTTCCATGTTGCTCCGGCACGAGCTGAAGTGCTATCTTATAAATTCTCCATGGTGTCATGCCTCGTTCTAGGTTTGTCCCTCCTCGTTCTAAGTTTAATTTGCTCTTATTCTCACCATTATCTACATGAAGATATAGTGAAGACTCAAATTCTATATATTACCAATAGTACTTAGACTGAAGTAATTCCATTGCTTGCATAACATTTAATGAAAGACGTTTAATCAACATAGAGGACTAATCCAACAGAAAGCTCTTTCATTCATAATATATTAGCATATACATTTTCATCATTGCTAGGGTTCTCCAAAACCATAACACTACACTACGTAGTCGTCATCACTAGAGCTCTCATCACTAGAGTTCTTCAAAAGCACAATACTCCATAACTAAGACAAAGGTCAAAATATACAACACCAAAATACACCACACCTAGGTGTTCCCCCCAAAAACCAAAAGAAAGTAGGTACATAAAGTTAGTGACCCTACAGGTCTATCTCTAAGAAGAGGCAAAAGAGCTGCATGTAGTAGACTCGGTATCGAAGTCCTCATTTAGCTAGGGCTCGCTACTATCTAGACTGATCTCCTCCTGCTCATCACCCTAGCAGGATCCTCCACCATTAGCTCATCCTCCGATGCCCAGTCCTCCTCCATGTTAAGCTCCCATATAACTGGTATTCCTTCTAAGATCTTGTCATGGACGGGCTCCTCTGTCATCTCAAACTCCCACTGAATAGGTACTCTCTCAAGGATCTTACCCAGCATAGGCTCATGCTCCAGGGGCTCTAAGTCCTCTTCCATACGGTCCTTCTCTGAATCCTCGTCCTCCATGGGCTCCTCCTCCACAGGTTCTTCCTCCGGATCCTCGTCCACCATGGGCTCCTCCTCTACAAGGTCATCCTCCAGATCCTCATCCTCCATGGGCTCCTCCTCCATAGGGTCCTCCTCTAGATCCTCGACTGCAGGGTCCTTGCTCTCATAGTCATCCACCTCTGGCTCTCCCCTCCTTGCCAACTGTCCACAAGTACGGTTGCCAATCAGGGAATAACCTACTCTATCCCTAAGCATCTCCTCAGGATCTGTCTCATCAGAGCTCATCTCCCAATCGACTGAGTGTGTGGACCACACCTCTCCATTGCTAATGGTCAAATTGAAACTTGTCATGCCTGCCAAAAGCCATCCATCAGCATTGCATGGTACCCAATGAATCTATAATGAATATAGGTATCACAAGAATGTCTTGGAAAGATAATCCCTCCATGATCGGTGTTCGACACCGACTCAAACTACTCCTAAGTTCCATTGGTATTCTATGTAGGACTCTTATGGTGTAAATCTCGCTCCGATACGACTCTAAAATGCCAACCCTCCAAGTCAAACCAAGGCGGGACTCAGGAGATACATAAAATTTAAGCATGACCTACATAAAATTTAAGCATGACCCGACCGTAATAAGGAGAGTTGACCAGCTTAATTTTTATATACACTGCTATAAATATACAATAGTACTTAAGAGCAGAATTAAAGCAACGAAAATATGTACACAACACCCAAAATCAAAGGCTTGACAACAGAGCCCACAGAATACCAGAATAGCATAAATCTAAAGGGAACAATAATATAGTACAAAGTCTGATAATAAACTATAATACACTTTCGTACATGTCTGACAACTCAAAAGTACTACAAAAGTAAATACAAAATAACATCTACTATGATTTTCCATGAGAGCTAATCTTCTTTGTTGGAGTTTGTGATCCCCTTTCCTTTGTCAACTATATGACATGCGAATGGATGCAGAAACAATAGGGTGAGCTTAAAGTCCAACAGGCAACCATAAAAATCTCAACTACAATATAAGGGGATAAGAGAAGTGTAGATATACATATAGGTGTTTGAAATTGAATGAATAGATCTTAGTGATAAGCTACGGATACTCATATCATGCTTATTGAATCGAAATAAAATAAAAGATGACAATATAAATAATCAAACTCGAGGATTCTAAATATTCCCAATCATGGGATATATTAATAAATCATCCATGCTTTTATACACCCATCGGTGAGGGTCCTCACACATGGCATGTCCCTACTGGGACCCACTTTCATTACCATCCACTAGTGAAGCTTACTTTATATAGGGCATAATCTATGAATATAGAATATCATCAACCAACATATAAAAGAACACTATCATTCTCAATAATGAAATCATTGAAGCAAGTCGAATTGACACAATATAATCATTTAGAGAATATCAATGATATAATACCAAAATGAACAAACAGCGGGATAGCAATAGTTAAAAAATCAACAAATACCCCCACACATTAAGTGATTCAAATAGGAATATTATGAAAGCAATAAGATATACAATAGAGCATCGAATATTCGTAGGAGTTTCAAGAAAGAAAACAATCAAACTCTCAAAGAATTGAGAGGAACAATGAAAGGTTACCTACCGTTCATGCATTATTCCTCGGTATCAATGAATGAATCCAAAGGTCTTGCTCCTATGTACACATACATGTACATCTATGTAAGGGTCTACACGACTAGGTTATATTCATGCTTAACAAAGATGCACATGACGCTATATACAATGTATGATCATGAATGGATAGCAAAGTTCATAGTTTTTGTCATGAATTGTGATGACAAAATGGTTACCTAAATAGGGTCCAAATTCTATAAATATAGGGTCACTTTACTTTCATATGAATGTGCTTTGTAAAATATCTAGTTGGCATCAATTAGGTGACTGGAAACAAGGTTATATACCTAGATACGTGACATGCACAGACAGGAGTACAGTTCACACTAGAAGATACACGGGGCTATTTGAGAGTCTAAAAGATATTAAAAATGTATAAAACTAGTGTTGTAGGACTCCTACGTGTGTCTAGTTTTTAGAATAATAAGTGATTTGCAAAAATATTACATATACCTCAAGTTATACTCAGAACATATATGACATGTACAAATTGTAAGTGCAGATCACACTAGCAGATCCAAGTGAATAATTCAGGTGCCAAACGATATCCAAAATTAGTGAGACAAATTTTAAATTATTTCTATAAAATTCTAATTTTAGAAACAAAAATAAAGTACTACATGCAAGCTTCTTATGGAGAGTTACACTCTCTACAATGTATAGAGGTAAGCATCATAGACTCGTGCCAAAATAGAAAATACCCACATATCTATCTAACTCTTTCAGGTACCAAACGTCATCAAATTCTACTCAAAATTATGATGTAGGTTTCTTGACAAACCTAGTTTCAAATTATAAAATTTTCTTTACTCAATCACAAACATATATTTAGATAAATGTAAAATATCCAAGGAGACTACATATCTGGTGTAGATGATTTGGAATTTAATCATAAATTCAAATAAGCAAATGTTCTTAGAATTGATTAAAAATAGATTCAAATGAATAGAATATAGTCTAGTTTCTAGAACAGAAAGAATTGCTAGAATTGGACATCTATAGAGTGAGTTATGGAAAAAATACCCATAGAATGTCCTGCAGGAATTCTTCTATATGAGATGGGGGTCCAAACATTGATATGCAAGCCACGTATTCACTAATTTAGAGCAAAACCACCATCATTTGATCATAACAAGTCAAAAAAAAAAAAACAAACCATTATTATATTTTCTATTTTCATAAATACAAAGATCACATTATTACCTTAATTTATTGACATGCATGAACTACTCACAGCTTATACGTTACATGCAACTACTAATCCTTACCTGCAAGACCAAACACTAACATAAAACCATATAATTGAGATTTAAATCTCTAATGATCAAACCATGAGGAGAATTTCGGATTAATTATCTAGGTATGAGGCTTTGTTCCTCTTCATCCCCCAAAATTTTCTAACTAGCTCCTCTTACTTCTTCTTCTCCTTCTTCTTGGGTGGGTGTATGCTTTAGAAGAGAGGAGAGCTTGAGAGAGAGTGTTTTACAAAGGGATTAATGGTCAAAATTTTGGGGATTTTGGGCTGGTGGATGGCCGTCAAGAGAGGAGCGTGAGGTGGGGGTTTCTCTCTTTCAAGAAGAAAAAACATGAAGGAGAGAGAGAATGAGTGGAGGGTTATATATCATGTCATGTGACTTAAGAAAGGGAAATTTATGTAAATGAACAGGGTTTTTGTGAAATTTTCCCCTTCCACACAAGGCTACCCTAAACTATTTATATATGGGATTTATGTTGTTTTGATTAACTTTTGTCTTTTTAGTTTAACTTTAATCAAGGTTTAAGTCTTGGATGATTAGGGTTCTCATGTTAGGGTTAATATGCTTGTTATAACTTACTAAGTAGAACTCTTAATTTCTTCTCATGATATTGAAAGATATGAATGAGATTTGTAGATATAGGAGTCGATATTGGTGATGGTATCTGAGCATCGGAAGGAGAAAATAATTTCAATCTTACAATGCCATTACTAGTGATGCATCAAGCAAGGGACTTTGATGGGTATTAATGTGAAACAACAAGGTAATTGCTTACACCTCAAAATAGTTGAAGCCTCATGAGAGGAATTATGCCATTCATGATTTGGAGGTTGCTAATGTTATCTTTGCCTTTAAGATTTGAAGACATTATCTATTGAGTGAATGAGTTGAGGTCTTCGCTGACTATAAGAGCATGAAGTACATATTCACCTGGAAGGAAATCAACATGAGATAGTGAGGGTGGTTAGGGTTGCTAGCAAATTACAATGTAGTTCTACAGAATCATCCAGGAAAAGTTACTATGGTACCCAATGCATTGAGTAGACACCCTAAGCTGAGGATGTTAACATCTTAAGAAGATTTAGCCACAAAATTCTCTCAGTTGCAATTTAAAGTGTTGCCTCTGAGTGCAAGATGATAATTGATGGCAATCCAGATTGATTCCAGTCTGGTGGAGAAGATCCATGTAGGGTAATCTAGTGATGAGAGGATCCAAGAGTTGAATAAGTTAGTTGAGAATGGGAAGAGGACAGGCTCACGCATTTAGAAATATGGAGCACTAATGTGTAGAGGCCATTTTTGCTTATCGAAAGAAGATGCCTAGAAGGAGCTTTTGACAGAAGCTCATACCTCGGTGTGTACCATGCACCTAGGTACTATCAAAATGTATCATGATCTTCACCAAAGATTTTGGTGGGAAGGTATAAATAAAGAAATTGTCGAGTTTGTATCCCATTGCATGATTTGTTAGTAAGTCAAGGCCTAACATCAGAGACTACTAGGTCTACTATAGCCATTATGCATTGCATAGTGGAAGTGAGAGTATATTACCATGAATATTGTGATGGCATTACCTAGGAGTAATAAAGGTAAAATGCATTACATGCCTTCATGGATCGATTGATCGAATCAGTACACTTCTTTCCCTTCAGAGTTGGGTAGTCTACCTAGCAGCTTGTCGAGAGATACATATAGGAGATTATTCATCTTCATGGAGTTCCGCTTATTATCATGTCTGACATGGACGATTGTTTCTTTTCTCATATCTAGCAAGAGCAACATGATAACCTACGCACACATCTTCATTTTAGTTTAGAATACCACCCTTAGATTGATGGCCAGCTCAAGCATAGTATTTAGATTTTGGAGGATGTTTATGTTTGAAACTTAATTATGTGAGTTATGGTGGATTTAGGGGAGCTTAGGGTGCCCTAATCCTCTTTGATGGCTGATCGCTTTGAGCAAAAGAAGATTCCTACACAAATATGGAATGCTATAGGGTCGCAGTTAAATTCTCTGGTGGTTCCTCTGATAATCAAGTTAGTGAAGATCTTAAGGGAGAAAGTATATGAAAGAGGTAGTTTTTAGGATTTTTTTTGTTGTAGAGAATAGCCTTCCTCTATGCAGAACACTATCTGCATATTTATAGTGAGCCAAAAAGGGTATGTGGGTAACTTTCGCAAGGTCCATGTAGTCAGCTTAGTAGCTGACACGTTACGCTTGTCGGTAGCTGGTGGTCCAAGTCATCCCTACTTTTAGTGTGGTAGTGACGGAACAACTAAGATGCTAGTGTGGTTCGAGGAGTCATTATGACTTTGACAGGGGAGTAATGAAGGATCTCACCATGCACTTAATGTGATGGTGACTAGCTGATGTCATTGGAGATGACAAAGTAGATAGGTTTCCCTGTGGTTCAAGGTATCGTCGCTGGGTCTGAGTGGAGACGCCTTTCATCTCAGCCCTTCGAGAGAGTTTGAGTAGGATGCCTTTGGCTTTTATGAAAGAGCCCGAGAGATGATGCCTTTCATCTCGGTCCTTTGAGGGAGTCTGAGTGAGGACGCCTTTCGTCTCAGGCTTTTGAGAGAAAGCCCGAGTAAGGACGCCTTTCGTATTGGATCTCAAAGTGCCTTAAGGAGGGGAGCCAGCATTTGGGAGACCTGGGTTGGGTAAGTGTTATAATGCTTAAGTTAAATAATTGAGACACGTGTCATCCTCTTAAGTAGTTTATGCTTAGCAATTTCTGTGATACAATGGAGGACGTGATGAGGGCGTGTATGGTTGATTTTAGAGAATCATGGGAGTCTTATATCCATCTTGTAGAGGTCTCCTACAACAACAGTTTCCAATCTAGCATTCAGATGGCTCTATAGGAAGCATTGTATGGCTAAAGATACGGATCTCCAGTTTGCTAGTATGAGGTTAGAGAGAGAGAGAAAGAGTGAGAGAGAGGAAGACAAAGAGAGATACAGAGATGTTGGGTCTGGAATTAGAAATGATGATTCGAACAATGGACAAAATCTAATTGTTAAGAGATCACTTAAAAAGAAGCCAAGATTGCCAGAAAAATTGGGCAAGCACAGGCAGGAGACCCTTAGAATTGAAAGAGGGTGGGAGTTATGCATTTTGGAGCAGGGGGAAAGTTGAGTCCTAGATATGTGTGGCTGTTTAATATCTTGAAGTATGCTAGACGAGTAGCCTATCATTTAGTGTTGCCACCTTCTTTGTCTGGTGTACATGATGTTTTTCATGTTTCTCAACTTTGGCAATACATTTTGAGAGATGGTCATGTCGTGGACATCTCTAAGCTTGAAATCGGTGAAAGTATCATTATCTGGCAAGAACGCATTGCTATCAAAAACTAAAGTGAGAAGAACCTTAAGAATCATAGTATCTCACTCATCTTAATCTCTTGGGATCTGAACTATCTTGGTGAAGCAACTTGGGAAAGAGAGACATGATACGTGTTCGTTATCCACATCTTTTTGATTAGGAGTTATCTTGTCTTTTCCATCCCATGCTCATTCAATTGTTTTGAATTTTGAAGATGAAAATTTTCTTTTAGGGGTATATGGTGTAGATACCCTACCCCACTTTGATTAAATTTCAACCATAGATTTTGATCGAGTAATTTTGAGCCATTAGATTTTATCGAAATCAATGATCTTCACACGTGTCACATGCCTTATTCTTCAAGTGGAAATCAAATTTTTTAATGATTTGCTAAATTAGACTTTTTGAGATTTCAAATGTGATTTTTGGTATTCGTAATGATTTGGGCCTGAAGTGAAAGAGGTTAACGCATTATTATGCCAATTAAGCTTAATGGGTTGGATCCGATTGAATGATGACCCATTTGAGCTAAACTCCTTAATTAAACTCTCATATAAAAACTTCAAAGGCTCTCCCTTAATTACTTAAGGTTGACACTAGAAAGTTTAGAGGCTAAAGAGAGGTTGCATCATTAATCGAAGACAAGTACTTTCTTGCTCAAATATTTATCTTTTTGAATTTTAATTTATGGGTTTTAGAGATATCATGTTTTGGAGATATCATTCTCCTCTTTCTTTTAATGAAAACAAGATTTTAAATAATTTAGTTTTGCATTTTCATTAGATTTAGAGGGCGTTTGGGGTAGCTTATTTTTTGGTCAAACTAGCTTTTAAGCTAACTTTTTCATTTCTACCTGTTAGGTAAAGTACAAAATAAGTTAGCTTATAAGTCACATTTTTAAAAGCTAGTATACCTCAGCTTTTGAAAAACTAACTTATAAGTTCACCTAAATAAGATAGGTTGACCAAATAAATTAGTGTACCACCCAAATAATTTTTATAATATTTTTTATCATAAAAGTCAAAATCCACTAAAAGCTAGCATAACTTATAAGCTTCAAAAAATAAGCCTTCCCAAACACCCTCTTAATTGAGGAGAGGATATCTCTAAGAGGTGGACCTCAATCTACAGTATCTTTTAAGGAGAAGGACCCATTGTTGTAGAATTGAGCTAACTTTGCAAACTTGATGTTTTATCTATGTTTTGATTAGTTTTTTTTTCCTAAGTTTTGAGTAGATCTTGTTCTCTAAATCATTTTTAAGTAGTTTGATAAGGAGTTGTCCCCATTTTTTATTTGGAATGTGAGTTTGAGAGCTCTAATGGTGATTTTATATATACTTAGTTATGTTTTATCAAAAGCTTGACAAAATAGGTTCCCCTGGACAGTAGAAAACTTGAGATGAAGTTGGTTTTTATTTCATTTTGAATTGAGAAAGTTATTGGTCAAAAACTTTTTAAAACTTGCAGATTTTAGGCAGAGCGCATGTGCTCGATCTGTCCTGCACATGCGCTCAGTGAGATATCCAAGAACAATTTAGTTTATAGTGCTTGAGTGCATGTGCCCAGATAATGAGCGCACGTGGCAAAGTGGGATTTTGAAAGATGAATTGTGATTTGTTTGTTCAATGTGTGGTCAAAACTTAGTTGACATGGCATCAAGGTGAGCAGATGTGCCCAACCTCCAAGCGCACACACTAAGTTCAAGAAAACTAATTCTTCCATCTTCTGATTTTTTTATTCAATTGATCTTATTGTCGTGATTCTTCAGTTTCCATTCATGTGCTGTGAGATTAGATATGCAGTAATGCTTGTTCTTGCCATTTTGAGATAAACTAGGTGATAAAGTAGTTGTTTGATTAAAGTTTTTTCAGTTTATATTTGGTTTGTCGAAAGCATGATATATCTATGTTTAGTTTCAAGTTATGCTTGGGGTGCAATGTTAGCACATAATGATATATCATATGTTTTTTATGCTATGCCATGTTTCGTTATGACTTAGAATTGATGGATATTATGCGTGTTGGTCTAGATGATACCTTAGACTTTTATTTTGCTTAGTTTGTCATCATCAGACTTGGCCCTAGGGGTATGTATAATTAGGTATCAAGATGTGGTATATACATGATGATAATGATTGATTATGTTTAGATATTAGTTGTGTCCCTCATGACACTAAATCAAGAATGCTTTCTATTTGAATGAAGTAAAATTTTGGTTTAAGATACATTGTAACTGTGAGTGAGGGCTCGTGATTCTCCATCTCTAAAAACTTGATCAAGTATAAACAATGACAAACCAAGAAAGAGAAACCCAGAAAGAGATCAAATATCCGCATCCATTAAGTCATGAATAACTTGCTTTGATATTTGAAGGGCATGCTTCATTTGCTTTAGAAACCCAATCGGAGAGGGCACCCACATAATGGATGTTCTCATCGATTGAGATATTTGGGCCTAGTGTATAATATATCATGTACAACCAAGTGATAAAAATGTTTAGGTAGGTTAATTAACAAGAGGAAATTTGACATCTCATAGATAATGTGTCACCCAAGTTTGCGTTTCAGCGTGGGTACCATATGAGTTTGTACATATAAACCAAGTAAAGTAAGAATCCAAATAACTTTCTTAGTGGATACACCAAACACACATTTTTCTCTGAGTATTTTTTGAATAAGATTAAGTAAAATCTGAGAGTAGTTAGATGCACACACTATCCTATGCATCACACTTGGATCTTGGTGCACGCTCGCTCTGTTGATCTCTATTGTGTTTGTATCTTTGGTTATTGCTATTTCTTTTTTTTTTCTTTGTTCTAGATTTAAGATGCAGCTTTTCTTGATCATGAAAAAGGGTAAAGTGATACAGTTATATAGTCTTTCTTATGTTTACACTAAACATACATCCATGATACATGCTATATGTGTACAAACCATCGTTCATTTTACCATTTGCTCCACGGCTTTCTAGCTGTCCTGGTTGTCACACTAGCTACAAATCTGGACATGTCGCATTTGCTTTCAAATACCCCGGACTTTAGCGATACCCATTAGACATGGTCTTTCAACAATCAGCTTTCATGTCTACTTATCCAGTTTCTATTCTAGTTTGTCAGTTATAAGTTTTTGTCTCCTTTTGGACTTGTTTATTACTTCCACTGTTATGGAGTGGCTCTTAAGGCATGTTCAGCAACTTCAAAATTGAACTAGGCTAGACTACCTTTTTGCTAACTGGGTCAAAGTTGAATCATATAAGGGTTGGTTCACAAAAGAACTAGTTTAGGGGTAAGATTTTGAATTAAAAAGAACTAGTTCAATTTGAGCCTAAATTTTGCCAAACTAAAACAAGGTTTTAGACCAATGTCGTACCATTTATAACAAGTTTCGTAGAGTTGCCAAACACACCCTTATGTATCTAGTTTGTTTTAGTTATTACTTTAGACCTATATGGCCAAGTGACCTTATTATTATTATGTTGTGAGGATGACATTAATATCTAACTTGTAATATCTATTGTGTTATGCAGTTACCTATAAGATTTGTTGATTATTTTTTGTTTGAGCATTATTTGCTTCCACTGAGTATTTTGTTGTATATATCAGTTCCTCTATATTTGGGATTATGTATGATTCAGTAATTCTATTCTAGTTGTGGTTGTTGAGATGTACCAATCTATCAGATAGGCTTAAGTATATGCATCTGGGTGGATTTTAGTCTTAGTGCACATGCTGCCTAGCCTAGTTATGTGCATGTCATGTGATTCTCGGACATGGAGCATCGCATTAACTTTAGTCAATTTGACCCACTTTAGCTGCACATTTACTCTTTTAACTCTTATAATTTAGTAGTTTAGCAAGTCAAAGGCTTAGGTATGTGCATGAGAATCTGTACATACTGCTATCTAAGTTGTGAATGCGTATTCGTATTTTGGACACGCGATGTGGCATTTAAAATTGATAAAATCAAAACACGATTTAAAGTATGACATGCTTTGTTTACAATCTAGTTAAAAAATACTTATCATATATCTAGGTATTTAACATTGTTCTTGCCATTTCTAGGTAGTTATGTTCTTCCTCTTCACAATATTATTTTGTTGTAGTATCCTTGGTGCAACAAAAAAAAATTGTGTGTCTAATATTATGCTTAGAATCAAATTGTTCAAACTTCTCATTCTCAAACTTATCATCATGATCAACACGATTACTCACAATGTGATTATCTTTTTATCTTCTCAACTCTTTTGCCAAAGTGTGTGAATTATGAAAAAAACTTTATGTATATGTGAAAGAAGCAAACTGAAGTAATTCTTAAAAAATCATCAACTAAAAAAAAAGATTTTAAGGACATGCTATAAAGCACTAGTTCGACCAAAATCCATGTTGTAAGTGTTTCGTAGTTGTCACTGTCTTCTTAGCATGAAAATAACTCTTTACTTGCTTATTCTTCTTGATATCATAGTAGATATTCTCTTTTGGAGATTGAAGCTTTGAACTTCTACACGCTAGTTCTTTGCTAGAGACTTTTGAAGTAAGATCAAGATTAGCATGACCTACTCTCCTATGTTATAACCAACTGTCTTCATCAACTACAACAAGGCGTTTCATTTTCTATTATGACAATTCTGCAAAAATTAAAAGTATATACATTTCTATTTGTAAAGCTTCAAACTTAACCATTATTATAAAATTCAAATGTTTATCAAAAATTACATTTATCATATAATTGACTTTTGTTGATAACACTAGACTAGTACTTTTACCAATAAAGCATCATTAAGCATAGGAGTGGGGCTTTCTATCATAGAATCAATACGAATTGTTCTAATTTCACCATTATCCCCAGAGATGATTCTACCACTTTCAAAACTTGGTAGAGTTGCAAAATGTTTTGAATATTTAATCATATGTCTAGACAAACTACTATCGAGGTACCATCTTGAGCTACATTTGGAAGAATTGTATACATACAAAATAATATTTATATGTGCTATTAGCTACCCATTTCATTTTAGATCCTTGTATCTTAGTGTTTCTACTTGGAACACATCTTATAGAATAAATTAAATACGGATGACTTCTATAATACGAATAAGTACTAACTTATTTTGTATTATGCAATAAGTTTGCACGATGGTAGCCACATACCCAATAAAATAAAGTGCACGATGATGATGTGTCCTGTGGGATGTTGAAGGATGCATAGGTTATTTATGATAAATTTGACATACCTTGAATAACTTCTAGAAGTTTCAACAGAAGGACTGGAAGTTTCGATGTGAACCTTGAATTTTCTAAGACATGAAATACATATATAAGAGATATCAGTAGAAATATCTAACTAACAATAACAATAACTTTTCCCTTATAAATGAATTTCTTTTGTTGTAGATCTTCGCTGTTGGAGCTTGTTAAGAATGAATCTTTTTAGTATTCAACTCTTTTAAGTGTTTATGAAACAATAATATGACATGAAGATAATCTTGAGCAATCTGCAAATTCAAGATTGAGAGTGATGTAAGAATTCTCTCTCTTCTACAGAGATGGGATGAATATCATCAAATTTGAAAGTTGTCGCTTTCTTATGTGTTATAGAATAGATATTTGGATCTTTCCACCTTATCATAGTATCATGTTGAGCTCCTTCTTCTCCTTCTTCTCTCGCATCATGTTGAGCTCCTTCCTCTTCTTCTTCTTCTTCCTCCTCCTCCTCCTCCTCCTCCTCTTCTTCTTCTTCTCTCTCTCTCTGGGTTCTGATTCTTCCTGGCCAGCATAGAGTACATTCTTATTTTTAAGATTCTTGAACTCTTTAAATCATGGACATTCCTTCTTGACATGTCCAACTATTGTTCGTGTGTGTCAATAGTTAGATGAAATTGATGATGCTATTTCTCTCCTTAGGCAATGAATGCAAAATCTTTTTGACCATCTCATCACTAAAAATCTTCTAAGAGAGATTGAAGGTTGTTGGTGATGCTTTTGAACTTAAAAAAAATTCATCAATAGGCTCATGAGGCAACCATTTAATATTTTCTAACTCTTGACTTAGCACATTAATTTTTCTCTCATTGATCTTATTGGTTCCTTTATGAGCAATCTTAATATACTCACAGAGATTCTTAGATTGAGTAACTCTCATATCAAAATAAATCTCACTTTGTGAGTGACCATTAATGGTCCTACTTAAAGACTTAAAGTTAGGTTTGCGACTTCTATCTCTACATTCACCCATTTAGATTGAAGCTTGAGCATAGAAATACCATTACACTCTTTGCTGGGTGTTTTATAATAATCCTCGACCATACCATAGATCGTCTAATTAATAGACTGGATAAATGCTCGTCGTAGCTTTCTAATAGGCATAATTATTCATTATATAATGATGATCTATTGTTGGATTTTCCCTTTAGTATATCATAGTTGTTAAAAGTCGTCATAATAGATCTACTATTAGATGTTTCTCCAAAACAATGTGAGTAAACAAACTAAAATATTAATTGTAAGATCCTAGAAAGCAGAATAGAATTGATATACAAAATTAACACTTTTAAACAAGAGAAGAAAAGTGAGCAAGAATAAGCCGTAGATCAAACCAAACACTGTTGATGCTCGGATCACACAGTTGATAATCTTTGTCAGATTAGGGTTTTGGTGAACGGGGTCCGCTTTCTCTTCTAATACTTAGTGGTTCAGTTGCTCAATAATCTCTCCTGCTCCAGAGAAGATCCTATGAAAGGGTAGAGTTGGGATCTCCAGTGGTCCCTTCGACGATCAAGTTAGTACTGGGTTCTCTTTGAAAATTTGAAAATGGAAAATGAAGGAAAAGATATTATGCAGAGAAATCCTCTAGGTTGGGTCACTTACCTTTTCTATTGTTCTATTCTCTATTTATATGGGAGTCGAAGGGCATTTGCATCATTTTGGTTGGCAACAAGCTAAAGTGTGAGTCAGCCTTGTTCCCACGTGTGCTGACTCGATGATTAGACAGGAACATGTAAAGGTGACTGCGCCGGACAACCTTAACAGGCGTCGGTTGGAGATTAGTGCGGGAGTCAGCGCTGTTCTCTCGGCATTAATGGGATGGGTTCGGTAATACCCGCATCCAGAATGGTTTGAGGTATCTTAATTACTGTGTGAGATGAGGGAATCAAGGCACTAATCCTACAATTAATGTGATATCGACACATTGTCAGTCTAAAACTTTGTACAACCATCATATGGGGATGAGAGCTTGAGTCGGTCGAATGGGGAATGGTCTGCCCTCCAAGAGATCAGCTAACATTGCTATTCGCGCCGTCCACTGGGGAGGTTGGCTGAAAGGATGACTAGTATCATTTCCTAAGTTGCTCTACGGGGGTAGTCGACTGAAGAGTTGACTGGCATCAATTTTCGAGTCGTCTATAGGGTTTCAGTCGACGCGGCCCCAACAAGGGGTGGTGTCTTCTTCCTGGCTCGGTGGAGGGAAGCATGGACAATTCCTAGTCAGTGGATTAAACACATTTTCCCACTTTATACATGGAATCCCCTTTGGGAGATTTGAGAGTTAATAGTGAAAAATGCCCAGGACCATAACAGTTGGGCCCTTTCGCTTGGATTTGGCTTGAGTTGAGTCCGAGCAAAAATAGAGTCTAGGATCCTGGCCAAGAGGAGGCGCTCTTACAGGAGGCCACGAAGGTTCCTGGGATGGACATGGCTGACGTCAGCGGATAGCTCTGAACTGTTGACGCTTCGTTCCCTGAGCTCGACGCGTCGCGTTTTGAGAATTAATCCTGACTGTTGAATGGGGGATAGAGGGGGAATGGGAGGCTAGCCAATTCTTCATGGGCCTCTTTATATGAACAAAAATTGAGGAAGAATAAGTTTTACTTGACATTTCATAGAATCTGATCCCCGACAGTTCTCTAGCGCCTTCTCAAACTGTCTTTCATGGACTCCGGACGCCTGAACTAGGTGGATATCTTTCATTCCAAGGTGACCGCAGCACAAATGCGGGCATTGCATTCAAAGTTTGACATCTCGTAGGAGTTCAAGCTAACAATGCCAGCGAGATCTGCAGCGATATATCATCACAGCGAGGGGAAAGCACCCATGTACATCAAACATTTGGAGTGTGGTTTGTGGTTGCCGCTGCATCCATCGCTTCAGAGAGTATTTAGGGCATTGGGGGTGTCCCCGATGTAGATGAAGCCCAACTCTGTCATGCTGGTGGGCTTCATTGTTATTTGCTCGTGGCTAGGGATCACCCCGTCGATAAATGTGTTGAGTCATCTCGTAAGCGTGATGGTGCAGAAGGCACCTCACTACTATCTTCAGGCTACTGGAGAATTCAAGGTGATTCTAGATGCTCCCACATCGAACAAAGGATGGAAGGGGAGGTTCATCTGGGTGGAGGGAGACGACTCCAACCTTGACTGTTTGAGTTGGCTCGAGATCAGGAAAGGGGCTCTGGACCCGAAGGCTCTGTCTACCGCTGAGAGGCAGGAGTTAGAGCAAATCATTTCTTACACGAGACCACGTACGATGGGGGCCCTTCTCGACAAGTCGGTCCTACGGCTGCATGGGATCTCGTCTATCCCTCCCACTTAGTAGGATAAGATGAGGGCTCACAACCTGACCTTCGGAGGAGCTGTAGGTCTGGAGGCCGTGGCTGAGTCGACTCCCTCTGAAGAATCTTCTGAGGAGTCTCAGGGAGGGTCGGTAATCAGGCTGGCTAAACGACCCCGAACAGGAATAGTTCCTGAGGGAGTTGCGTCCACCCCAAGGAAGAATGAGACATGTAGGGGGGCTATTCCTAGTGTAGCCTAAGGCTTCCGTAGGAAGTGGCAGAAGAAAATCACTCCCGGTCTGAGGGGGGCTAAGTGATTAGGGGAAACCCAAGCTGATCTAATGGAGATGGGGTCGTCTGACTCAGGAGAGGAAATCGCTCCCCAGCCTGCTGAAGTTAAGCATGGGGCTATCTCAGAGTCAATTCTGAGAAGGGTTGAGACTCATACTGGAGCGGGTGCCTCGAGCCGTCAGATGCAGGAGCCCCGTCGACTGGACAAAGAGCCGACAGGATATAAATAGTGGGGTTTCACACCAGCAAGATGGCCCTCCCCATACTATATGGTCTAGTCTGAAATGGAGACTTGGGCCAAAATGAGGAACTTGCTAGTGGAAGCGATGAGGAGGAACTTGATGGCGAACATCGATATAACACTGCTAGTCATATGGATGTCCGTTCATCAGTGCTCAAGTCTCTTACATGCGGGTGAAAGTCATGGATCAGTTGAGCCTTCCTAATGACGAGGAGTTCCTGAAGGCTATTCCCGACGTAGGCCTCCATGTAATCCTTCGGAGTTATCTGACTCATGGATGTCTCCTAGAGCAGGAGATATATCATTGCTTGGCACGGGGTCATCATGCATACGAGAAACTCTGAAAGGTGTGTGAGGGGCAAGGAGTTGCTGAGAGTGCTGGACTCGATCGAGTCATCGAAGATCTCTCGGTAAAACAGGCTAAGCTCGACGACTAGCGCTAGGAGATGGAAGTGAAGGAGCAACTGATCATCGAGCTCAAGGCTTCCGACGGGAGGAAGTTAACTGAGATTCAACAACTCAGGTGAAAGCTTCAAGATGGCAGCCGGGGGACTAGCTCCACTAGTTCGATTAGTGAGGCGTTAAAGGAGCGGACTTAGCTATGACACAAGTTGCTATTGAGAAGCAAATTGCTCAGCATGCTAAAGCCCAACTAGAGGGGGAGCTGGTCGCCAAGCGGAAATTCCAGGAGAGGTGTGCTCAGCTGGAAGAGGCCTTAAGCCTGGCAGAGAGAAAGGTGGTGTATCTGGAGTCTTCCGACTATCAGTCAGCTGTCCTAGAAAAGAACTGGCCCGCAATCATTGAGGAGTTTCGCCAGAGTGCCATGGGGAAAATTGAAGTCACGCTAGCCTGTAAAGCTGGCTGTGATTATATGGTGGCCCAATTACCTGTCGAGCATCAAGAACTTCCTAGGCGGTTCTAGTATTCGCCTAGCATTGCCAATTACACAAGCCTTCTCGCCAATGTAGAGAAGGCATGGGTGGTTATGATGTGGAAGGAGGAGAAGGCAAGGATGAGTAGGAGGTGGTCTCCGGCCAGTCGACCAATGATTTGACTGGGGGAGTCGAGAAGGGTGTTGGTGAGGACTCGACCGAGAAAAAGAGTGACAACACTATATATGATGTTCCGTTGACTCATCCACCTTCTTTGAACGTCTCCCTATCTTTAACTGCCAGGGCCAACTTGGATCTTGTGTAGCTTAGGTTTAGGGACTCAGAAAATGTAACATAGTTATGTTCCCGTGTATATGTCTGATAAGACAATAAATGACACTATTTTCCATCATTAGGGTTTTCCTTTATTTTTCTGCAACTTTCTGCGCTATTTTCTGTGATGTGTTAGCAACGTGGTTGTCAACTTGACGAGTCAGGATACACGTCAATAGTACCCTTGTAAATTTATTTGTCTCCTTTTTAATATGTTAAGTTTATGAGGACGTCGTCCTGAAAGAACACTGTGTCAATTGTGAGTCATTTCTCTAGGACTTAACCATTTCAAGTTTTTGATTTAGTTATCAGCTTGCTGTGGTGACTGGTGGGGGTCGACAGGGCCCCACGGAGTTGGTAGGCTTATAAATTTTGAAACGTGATTGAGCCGAGTCACTGTGGACGACGTCATCGTACTTTAACCATTAGTGTCGCTTCGACTTCTATGCAAAGGGGCGTGGTGAATTGAAGCGGGTGGCATTTTGATTTTTGAAAGGCGGTTAGGATTCTGACCTTAATCGGGGCCGTTGATCTTTAGAATAGGTGAACCGTTCTAAATTTGCCATGCGAGCCCTCACCACTCTATAAATAGCTCTCTTTCTCCATACGAGTTTTCTTTACGCAACCTAAGACATTAGAGCTTTCTTTTCGTACTTCAAGCTCAAAAACCCCTCATAATGGCTACTTCTTCCTCTGCCCCCGTCGATAGGCTCAGTCTTCTTGCTTCCATCTGCACAAAGGTGATGAGCGACAATTTGGGGACCCTTTTCAAAAATTAAGATATTCCGGCGGCTTTCAAACTCTCGTTGCTGGAGAAGGACAACGCTGTGTTCGAACATGGCATGGACAAGATGCCTCTGTACCTAGCCCATTTGGAACATGGGCTGCACCTGCCCCTCCCCCGCTTCGTGAGGAGGATTTGCGAGTGACTGGGGGTTACCTCCATGCAATACACTCCCAACGCCATCGCAATAATGATGGCATTCTTGGTAATCTGTTATCGGGTGGGATTCGAGCTGACCCCCCAGCTCTTTAGCCACCTTGTTAGTGTGAAGATGATAAAGAAAGACGCCCACTACTTCTTTGTTAATTCAGGTGTAAAGCTAGTGAACTTCACCGAGTCCAACAAAGATTGGAAGGAGAGATTCGTTTGATTCTTCAAAGCTGACCCAATTCTAGTTTATCGTTCATGGCCAGAGATCGAAAAGGAGGCACTGAAACCATTCCTCCTCTCGGCTAAAGAACATCAGGATCTAGAGAAGGTCTGCTCCCATGTTGGGTCTCGCAACATCAGCAACTTGTTTGATGCAGCCTCTCTTAGGGTGGCTAGTCTATCCCACATTCAGCCATCTAAGGCTAACAGGGAAAGGGCGGCATCTCTGGCCCAAGCTGCCCCTAGATTGCCTAATGATCCGAAGGCTTCATATTTGGCTAAATCGGGCATGCCCCAACTGCCTGTGAAGAGAGGAAGGACCGCGCTGTCAGTGAAGGAGGCTGAGTTCTGGAATAAGAATCTAGAAAAAATGGTCGCCATATTAACATCCCAGTTGGGTATTCCTCGATCCGAGGGGCTTGAGGAGAAGAAGAGGAAGATGAAGAAGCCCGCTCCTAAGGACAAACCCGAGGCGGCCTCTCCAGCTTCGGCTGAGGCTACGGTAGGGGACACCTTTATTTTCATTGAGGAACAGGCCTCAAGGATTGTCCCTCCTCCTAGTTCGCCAGCAAAAATAAACGTTGCTAGCGCGTCTTCCTTTGGTGGGAGTGAAGCCACCCCCAGGCAGCAGGTACTGGAGATCCCCCCTGCCGGCTTGGATTCTCAAGTCGGTTAGGGTTTTATTATGACTCCTCCTCCAGAATCGACTCATAGGTCGAGCGAGGAGCCGACTGCCATCGAGGTAATGACTGCAGAGGTGGCGCCCCCACACCACATGGTCGAGTGTTCTGACCGCTGACTTCCCTTCTGCCACAAGCTTGGGGAAATAAGCAAGCAGAGATGAAAAGAACTCTGGGCCAAGCTGATCGGTGATCTAGAGGAGGGATATTCGCCCAAGGAGAATTCTGAATTCTTCTAAGGATGAGAGGTTTGTCCCCAGCCATTTCTTCCATGACAACGACTCAATTCTATGGTTGGGGGCTTAGCTTATAGCTATCGATTAGTTTACCCTCCCCAAAGACTTGGACTTGCTGAAGAAGGTGCTGACAAGGGGATTGCACCTAGTGCTCCAAAGCTACAGCATCTGGGGGTGCTTATTGGAGAGGAGCTCGTTGACCGGTTCAACAATGTAATGGAGGCCTATGACCAGCTCACAGGGAAGGCTGCTCAGGAGAAGAAGGCCTAAGAGGATGCTGAGAGAAAAGTCAAGGCCCTCGAGGCCGAGAAGAGCAGGGTCGACACTAAGTGGCACCGCGAGCTGGAGACAAAACAGTCTACAATCGTTAACCTGGATGCTCACAAGTTGAAGCAATTGGCAACCATAGTGAAGCTGAAGGAAGAGACAGCTAAGCTTGGGGCAGTTATTCAGAGGTCCCAGCGTGAGGCGACTGAGCGAGAGAGATGCGTCGAGCTCTTGAAGGAGGAAATAGAGGCTTAGAAGCAAGTGAGGTTGGCAGCGCAAGAGAGCTCTCACTCAAATCAACTCGATCTCCAAAGCCTGAGGGTAGAGCTTGAGGAGATGAGGGTGGCTCATCAGGCAGCCCTAGCTGACGCCCAGTCCATCGAGGCCCGACTCAAGTACGTGACGTCTGAGGAGGGGAAGAGGGAGGTCATCGATGGTTATCGACACAGCCCAGTGGGCAAAGCCGAGCTATCGCTTGCTGCCAGCTGTGGTTTCCTGAAGGCCCAACTCCCTCCCTCAGTTCTATCGTCTTCTGGCGCCGCCTACCCTCCTCAAGTGTAGAGTTGCCTCAGCATCCTTTAAGACATCGAGACCTGAGGTGGAGGTATCTAGCTAGGCATCAATGACGGTGACGACGATGAGGACGTTGGTGAGGAGGGCGATGGTGACAATGTGAGTGATGGTCCCAATTAGAGTGTCACTGGGCTAGCCCCCATTTCTTAGCAATCTTATATAAAGCTTCTTTTTTTTTAAAGTTGATTTTGGCTTTTGAATAAAAGTTTTATTTACTTTATATTTCAATCTGTGGGGCATTCAAATTTTATTTAGCCGTGTCATATTTTCGTGTATGACCGGTACCTAGTATTGGCATGATTTTGACTCATAACTAAAAGCCGAGTAGGGAGAACATTAAACGATCATACTCTGAAAGATGATTGATAATTTCATCTCAAGTGATTGAACAATACCCATATTTGGCTAAGTTTGTGACTGGTTAATTAAACATTATGATACTTGCCTGAAGTCTATTGGCCAGAGCGCCACAGGCGTCGTGTTGCTCAACCAGCTGTTGAAAGCCTCACCTTGTAAAATGAACAGCCAGAGTTGAACACCGCGGCTCTTCCCCGGAGGGTATTGACGACTTCGTCGCAATGGCCCTTGACTTGGGTGTCTGGAGTTTACATGCCCTCTAGGTCCTTTTGGTCAGTGGCAACCCAGAGGCTGGGTACCAAGGACTTATGGGGTGCCTAGGACTTATGGAGTGCCTAGGTCTTAGGAGTCGACCTCGGTGGGCAGTGACTCGGTAAATGACAACCTGTAGGTTGGGTGCCTAGGACTTATGGAATGCCTAGGTCTTGGGAGTCAGCCTCAGTGGGCGGCGAATCGGCAAATGACAACCCGTAGGTTGGGTGCTTAGGACTTATGGAGTGCCTAGGTCTTGGGAGTTAGCCTCAGTGGGTGGCGACTCAGCAAATGACAACCCGTAGGTTGGGTGCCTAGGGCTTATGGAGTGTCTAGGTCTTGGGAGCCAGCCTCGGTGGGCAGTGACTCAGCAAATCACAACCCGTAGGTTAGGTGCTTAGGACTTATGGAGTGCCTAGGTCTTGGGAGTTAGCCTCGATGGGCGGCGACTCAGCAAATGACAACCCATAAGTTGGGTGCTAAGGGCTTATGGAGTGCCTAGGTCTTGGGAGTTAGCCTCGGTGGGCTGCGCCTCGGCAAATGAAAACTCGTAGGTTGGGTGCCTAGGACTTATGGAGTGCCTAGGTCTTGGGAGTCAGCCTCAAAAGGTGGCGACTTGGCAAATGACAACCTGTAGGTTGGGTGCTTAGGACTTATGGAGGGCCTAGGTCTTGGGAGTCGGCCTTAGTGGATAGCGACTCGGTAAATGACAACCCATAGGTTGGGTGCCTAGGACTTATGGAGTGCCTAGGTCTTTTAGCTTTTAGGTAGAGGGAGATGGTCCGTTGTGTTATCGAGGACACTCTAATCTAGCAAGGAAAGACGGGTGCCTTGACTCGGCCTAACGAGTGGGGATATCCTAGCTCAACTTAGTGAGAGGAGAGTGTTCACCTGGCTGAGTGAGTTGGGTCACCTGTCTTGTCTAGGCGAGAAGGATGCCTTGACTTGATATGACGAGAAGGGTTCCTTGACTCGGCCTAGCAAGAAGGGTTGCCGGAACTCGACTTTGTAGGAAAACTACTTCAACTCAACCAAGGGAGTAGGATGACACGACCTGTTTTGGGCGAGAAGGATGCCTCGCCTTAGTGAATTGATCGTGATTGTTATGACGTTTCTATCATAGTTTAAAACAAGTTGAACAAAATAATTAGATGCAAAATATATTCATATCGAGGGATCATAGACATAATTTGTATTATAGGACCACTGAAAAAACTTTTTAAGATGCTCAATATTCCAGGGATGCTGTAAGATCCCTCCGTCTGGGCTCCTTAGTCGGTATGTGCTGGGTCATATCTCCTTAAGGACGGTATATGGTCCTTCCCAATTGGGTGCTAGCTTTCCATGTTTAGTGTCCTTGTTGAACATTGCCTTCCTCAAAATGAGGTCGCAGACATGAAATCTTCTCGGTCGAACCTTACTGTTGTAGTATCTGGCGAATCGTTGTTGATTGATAATTTGGTTGTGCAGCGCCCTGGTTCGAACTTCGTCTATGAGATCTAGTTCAATGCGAAGCTCTACAGAGTTTGAGTCTTTGTTGAAGCGTTGTAGATGAATGGTGGACATGCTGACCTCCACAAGGGTCACCGCCTCGACTCTGTAAGCCAATCTGAAGGGGCTCTCACTTGTGGAGTTCTTGTGAGTTGTGCGGTAGGATCATAAGATGCTTGGCAGCTCCTCGACCCAGTTTTCAACCGTCTTGTCTACTTTCTTTTTTAAGGCTTGGAGGATGCACTTGTTAGCAGCTTTAGCTAGCCCATTGCACTTGGGGTGCACGATGTAGGGTCGAAAAAGTTTGGTTTTGATTGAATTTGAATGAATTACAATCAAGCTCTCTCGATTACATTGGAAGAGAAGACTGATTTAACTTCTCTTTTGTTTTGTGGGTTCTTGGTAGCGGAAGGATGCTTCTCTTGATGCTCACGTCGAAATTGCTTCCCGTTGACGATCGGAACAAGGTTGCTGATGATCAAGGGCTTGCTGAATGCCTGA
>JBAKGM010022552.1:0-25046 GCA_037177215.1 Asparagus racemosus
TATATATATGAGTGACCCTCTTGGAACTCTTTGATGGTGCCGAGAATTTCATCACAAAAAGTAGGTTATCTTTTCTTGCTTCCTATAAACTTGTTGAGGGTTCGATTGTTTACCTTCTTGAAAATTTCATGTTCAGTTGTGTCTAATTGAACTACTTTATGCGTAGATTGATTGCCGATTATTGTTTATAGCTATACGTTTGTTTGTTCGTTTCAATATTGTGCTATTGAAACCTTGAAGTTGATTGTGATATGATAAGTCATATTTTATTTCAATGACTCTATTGCCTTAATTGGTGACAATTGTTATTTATTGTTGGTTACTCTATATTCATGGATTAGTGCCATTTATGTGAGGCGGGTGATAAATGAAAATAGTCCTAGGGGACAATGTCCTTTACCCGAGGAAGCTCGCTGGTTGGTGTTTATTTGATGGCATGTGTAGTTTATTGATATATCTTGTGATCTGAAAATTTAGAATCTTGAATATTGAGCTTGATTATTCACTAATTGATATTACCATGTTTTCTTTCGATCATCGAATTGCATTCTGAGATTTAGTAATTCGTTATTAATATCTGCAAGTTTCAATTTGAATGTTTACACTTCCATTCCTTACTAACCACGGTTGTACACCTGATATATTTATGGTTGTCTATTGTGCCTTATCATTTTTGTGTCCATTCACAGACACCGAACCAATTAAGTGCAAGTGGATCGCAAACCTCGAAGAAGACTAGCGCATCTAAAGTAGATGTAGACTTTTGTTTCTCTTTTGATGTATTTTTGAGTAGTTGGATATATAATAATGTATTTGTGTAGTTGGAAATATAATAATGCATTTTGTAACTCTAAGATCAAATTATGTGATGTAATAGTATTCATTCTAGATTTTCTTGCTATTTTGGTATTTTGTGGATTTTGCTGTCAACTTTGTGATTCTGGATATTTTAAAATATTTGTTATTATATTCTATACTTTGACAATGCTTGGGATAGGAGTGTATATAAGAATTGAGGTAGGTTGATCATCCGTCTTACGATCGGGTTGTGCCTAATTTTTATATACCTTTCGAGCCCTACATCTGTTGTGATTTTGGCGACCATTACATTTATATATATAACGCACGCGCGCATGCGTGTGCATGTGCGTCTCTATGTGTGGGTGTGTGCGTGTGTGCACACGCCTACATACATACATATGTAGATGGTTAAAATATATATCATCCATGCCAATATCTAGCTTGGATCCATGAAGTGAACGCTAATGGGTAGGGGTGGTAAACGATCGAATTGAATCGAATACTAATATATTTGTATTTGTATTTGTTTAAAATTATCGAATTCAAATGCAGACTCTAATATTCATATATGGAGTTTTTCGATTTCGAACTCAAACACTTGGTATTTGATAAATATTCTTGAATATTCACGAACATTTATCCAATATGAAAGTATTTTTATTCCGCTAAAGAATTTGATTTGTAAATAGTATTTAAATTCATAAATAAAAATTATTCCTTTATAATATATGATGTATATATATTTAAATCAAAATTTTCAGTAGAAAACAGATTCAAGATTATTTAAGTCTTAAAATCAGTACATAAAACTTAAGTAGAAATGATATATGGATTAAAAATATGACATCATGTTTGCAATAATACAAATAATAAGTGATCAAATTCTAAACGAATTTTTGATGAACAAACAAATCGAATGTACATTTGGTTAAATTCTATTCGTTAGTAAACATGAATGCTAAAAATTATTTGTTTAGTGGAAAATGAATTACCGAATCGAATATGACCGAATAACTATTTGTTAATTATTTGGTTCATTTCACAAATAAGCCCAAACTCGGGCCCACAACAAGCTGTAGCGAAGTCTGCTTAATAAAGCATTCGAACTTTGCTACATAGCTCATATTGACCCGATCGAGTCAAGAATGGGTCGACTCCCAATTTAGACTTCAGGCCGAGTTAAGAGGTGTCATTAGTCGGCCAAATCATGGGGAACTCACATATGAAGTTCACCAATCAACGAACTCCGCTCATAGCAACCCAAGTGAGCCATGTTATCCACGATTCTAAAGACGGCTCACCCACGTCCAAACGAGCCTCCCCCAAACGTCTTCAAGGAGCTTAGCCGAATTAGTGAGCTTCGTCAAACAATCGTTTGAGAGCTATTTACAAGGGGATAACTACTCTTCACTATCTTCTATTTTGATAACCACTTAACCCATAATTAAATGCCATTAACTCTCTCTTTTAGCCTATAAAAGGAGGAGGAGATTATGCGTTCGAGACATCTATAGATGGACCCATACATGCACAAGGAGAGATCACCGGTCGTGCACTTGCGTTTCTTTCGTGCTTTGGTTCTAAGAGAAGACTGAGTTATCTTCTAAGCAATCAAGTGTTCATCAACAGCGAAATACCCATCGTCTTAGTCGGATTGTCAACAGAGTACAAGATTGAAGTTCTATCGGCGCACAGAAAAGAACCCTAAGAAAAAATAAAATATCCTTAGTTTCATTGTAAGTTTTTCTAATTTAAATCTGAGTTAATTGTAATTTTAAAAGACCAGAAACATGATGGCAACTCCACTGGGGTCTTCTTTCTCCTCCGACGAGAAAATCATGTCGTAGACCGACACTAAGACATTCGGGTCTTTTGCTGAATCGTTGGTCATTGAATTTGACCAAATGAAGTTCGAGGAATTCATTTCCTCGAACCAATCTTCATTAACGGCGACTATAAGAAGTTATCGTCAAATTCGATGCAGTGCGAATCTTGAGTCTAAATCGGACCCCGTGTGTGTAAATGCGACTTTCATAAAAAAAGATAGTTTGAGCTTAGCTGAAAGTCAAATGAACCTCGATCAGAGTGAAGAAACGTCGACCCTCGTCTCGAGCGAAGGTCAAGATGTTATTACGTCTTTTGATTGCGAAGGTCAAGACGTTATTACCTCTTTTGATTTTGGACATCATTCCACAACTCCTTTGGGGGTTTGATTTAAAGTATCCCGTGAGTCTCGCTATGCTTCCTCAGAGAAGTAGTTACGGCGGTTCAGAAGAATTGCCAATGCAAAGCTATTCCTAAAAAAGAATCAGTTTTCAGCCTTCTTAGTCACAGTTTTGAGCCTTTAGAGGTTCGGACTAAAAGACGACGACATATCCAAAAGGGTAAACTCTAAGAATTCACTGTCAACATGACTAGTGTAATCTCTAGAGATGGGGAAGAAGGCATGGACAGCTCACCTGACCCAATATACTCTCTTGGTATCGGTAGTATATCGCTAGAGACTGATGGCGTGTATCGCCACACCAGATTAAGGCAAAGAGTAGCAATTCCTTTTGACTACTCATTCATCCAAACATGAACGTCGCAGGTTTCAACTCAAGTTGGCCAACCTAGATCCTGTGACACTAACTCCGCCAAAGTATCGAATGCGACCCCCAGCTCAAGTCAAGAACAACAATGGGTGGCAGACATGACGAATCGAGAAGATCTTCTTACTCAAATGACAGCTCAAAAAAATTCTTTAGATGAGCAATTTGAGCATTTAGAGAAGATGTTTGAGCAGCTCTTGTTAGTATCTCAACCTCACCTAAGCTCTTCGAAGGGAAAAGACCAGTCATCGAATCCTCTTCAGAAGAAGATCAAGCGCATCATGATGATGCAGATTCTGACCACTTAGGATCAGAAAACGTTGGCGCCTTTGAAGCCAAGCAAAGAAGCAAAGACCCTGAAGGACATTTAAAAATAGCTCAACGTTCTTTCTCAATGAACTGAGCTCAAGAAGGTTGGAATTATCCGACCTTATCGTATCGAGTGGGACATGTTCCCTCTCTAATGAAATTTAAGCCTCCAACATTACATACGTTTGATGGCAAAGGTTCTCCGAACCAACACATCTACTACTTTCACCAACAAACTAGGAATGTGGTCGGTAATGATGTCATTAAGGCGCGACTTTTCATTGGCACTCTCCAGGAGGTAGCTTTAGATTGGTTTCAAAATTTGCCTAAGGGATCAATCAAATCTTGGGCTGATCTAGAATTGAAGTTCATTTCACAATTTTACGATGAACACTCAGATGTCACCATGGCCAAACTCCTCTCCGAAAAGAAAAGAGAAAATGAGATGGTCAGGAAGTTCATTAATAGATACCACAATTTGACAATGCGATGTTGAGATATGCCCTTACCGATGTTACTCCAAACTTGTCGGTACAATTTTGTGGGATGATAGAAGCTCATATGGACGCTGTTACAGCCCACACATGGAAGGATTTGATGGAACAAGTTGAGTTAGTAGAAAAGTCATCAGAACGTTTCAACAAGTTTGACCCCGTACTAACTTCAAGGGCAACAAAGGCAAGCAAGCGTAGACCTCCCAACCAAAAGCCAAAGAAACTTTCGCAATCGAGGTCCAAAATCCCAACAACCAAAAAAGAGAACCAAGGAATAATGTTCAACGCGATTACTCGTTCAAAGAAGAACATACGGTAGCCATCTTTCATGTCCTCAATAAGGGTAATCGTTTGAACCTTCCCAAAGCCCGACGTCCTGAAAAAATCAAAAAGACTGATAACCCTAACTACTATCTTTATAACAGAATGTTGGGACACCCAACGAAGAACTGCTACATCCTTATGGATAAGATTCAGACATTTGTCGAGTCAGGAATGGTCAAACTCAAGCCTGCGCAAAATAAAATCACCGCTAATATGGTAACTCTCCATTCGGCTTTATGCTAGAAATTCTAGCCCAAGATGGCGTTGTCCCCATTCGTACTGCAGGAATAGAGGTGGTCAATTATGACCAATGAAACCAACAACGCCAAGGCTTAATCCCTCTTAAATATCAAGAGGAAAAATAATGTGGGTACATCCCGATCTCTTCCAAGATAAGCAACGGACTCTTCCAAAGTCAAAAAATAAGCATAAGATGAAGTCCTGCAACGTCATCTCCGCAATCATTAGAGAAGAATCTCTACAAATTTCTTTACTTAGTGATTCAGAGGAAGAGAAAATCGTCATGGCAGGGACGAGGTTCGGCCGAGATTATTTGAAGAATTATGAATAGCCGAGATCCTAAAAGCTATCAGAACCAATCAAACAAAAGGAGACTCGGTTTGACTAGGTATTGCAGAGACCCTCAGATGATCCTAAAGCCCCATTCCAGTATGATATCATGGCCTAATTAGCCAATATACCGGCTCGTATAACTTTATTCAAACTTTTACATTTGTCTAAGGAAATGAGGGAAGCTTCAAATGAAGCTTTGAATAATAGTGAGGCGTTCCTCGCCCACATGATCGAGCCTCCTCAGGATGAAGAACACAAGCAGTGCTATCAGTGCTAACGGCAGGCGCCTTGTATCACTTACACTCCAGAAGACATGCTCATCAAAGAGCACTGTCATAACCGACCCCTTTACTATACTAGGTATGTAGGGTCGGCAAACGTCGAGAGGATTCACATCGACACAGGCTCTACCTGGAGCATAATTCTGCGAAGACTCTTAAACTTTTTGGGTATTCCCCTTAACAAGCTCTCAAAAACTACATCCACCATATTCAGTTTCAACTCCAGCAGTAGCCGATCTCATGGAAAGATTCGACTTAAATGTCAGATTGGTGAATTAAAGACGGAAGTGATTTTTTTTATTTCATTGACATCGAAACACCCTATAAACATCTCCTTGGACGACCCTAGATCCACTCCAACATGATCGTCCCCTCAACGCTACATTAGTGCTTCAAATATATTGACAGACAAGGGATCCAACACAAAGTTGAAGCTAAAAAGCATCCTTTTAAGTGAGTAGAGAATTGCTTTACCGGCACTTTCTTATATGATGAAAATCATATAATTGAGATTGTCCTTCCCAATGATGAAGACATCAGTAATGAAGCAGACAACGAGCCAGATCCCAATGATGATCCAATCTGAGAAATGAAACCACTTGTAATTATCCTCGAGGATCCATATAGTGACCAGTCAGCCAGAGGTCAGGGCGACTAGATCTTTAATGAAGAAGAGTTTGCTTACGACTACTCTTTAGACTCTGAGTATGAAAACTCAAGAGTCGAAACTTTGATGTCTAGGCTAGCTTTAGAACCAGCATTGTATATGTCTATGAACGAGTCATACTCGACTCATCAGCAACTAGGTAACTTAGAGGATGCCACCTTCACAGTCCAAGCTAAAATAGGTGCCCAGAATAAGATTATCTTTTAAAAAATTGAGCCGCAACTTCACTTATCAAGCTCAGATAAGGAAGCCGAAGGAGTACTAGATTTCTCCTGTTACAACGAACAATCTTAGCACATAATGATAAAAATGAGATACAATCTTTAAAATAAGAGTTGAATTTCAATCAAAGACCAAGAGTTCTTCTGGTTCCCTTTGTACCAGAAGGGTAGGCTTTCAATTATTATAATCGGACAAAACGTGGTGTTAGTTACATTTTCCCTTAGGCCGAGTCATAAATAGGACCAGCATATGATGACTGGGATTCTGACATCAGCCTCGAAGCCATGCTTGGCGAATTCATGGCTAACAAGATCTCATATAGTCTAAGTATGGATCTTGATGAATCTGAAGTGTTCGAAGAGTCTGAAGACGATTCATGGGGAAAACATCTTGATAAACAGTGGGAGTCGCTCTTTGAAGTTAAGGAATCACCCACCGAGGATAAAGTGGTTTATATTAACATAGGTGATGAAGTCAATCTTAAACCCATCTTTATTAGTGAAAGTTAAACATTTGTTGAGAAAGAAGAACTCATAACTCTCCTTCGAGAGTACATTGACGTCTTCGCTTGGAGTTACGAAGATATTTCTAGTTTAGATCCCAATGCGTTCATACATTGACTTGGCACTGACCACAATGTTAAGCCAGTCAAGCAACAACAGTGACGTTTCTGTCTTGAGTTGATGGAGCAGATCGAGAAAGAAATCAACAAACTTATTGAATGCGGATTCATTTGTGAAGAATAACATCCGGATTGGCTGGCCAACATCGTAGTGGTAATGAAAAAGAATGGCTAGATCTGGATCTGTATTGATTTTAGGGATCTTAATCTTCCTTGTCCAAAGGATGAATTTCCTTTCCCAATCATGGATTTCATAAGTACAGGTTTGAGAGAATGTCATTTATGGATGAGTTTTCTTGGGGGTATTCTGTTACATAATAATGCCCTTTCGTCTAAAAAAATACTGGAGCAACTTATCAATGCATTATGAGCACAATTTTTTGTGAGCATTCGTGTAAGACAGTGGAGTGCTATGTCGATGACCTCACAATCAAGAGTTGTCACAAAAATACCATGTTAATGACTTGAAATACGTGTTCGATATCATGAGAAAACATCAACTCAAGATGAACTAGACTAAGTCTTTCTTGGGGTATCATCAGGTAAATTTCTAAAATTTATTGTAACATCCAAAGAAATACATGTCAATCCTTAAAAAGTAAAAGCCATTCGAGAGATGACATCTCCGAGAAATCTCAAAGAACTTAGAGGTTTATAAGGACGATTAGCCTATATTCACAGGTTTATCGCTAACTTGTCTAGAAAATGTCAACCATTTCAAAGGCTAATGAAGAGTTTTTTCATTCATTTGGGACGATGCTTGTCAAGAAACTTTCAATGAGATCAAGGGTTATCTCACGAAACCACCCATTCTAGCCGCATCAGTATCAGGTAAACCATTCATGATCTATGTCAGGGTAATAGATTACTCTCTCGAAGCACTTCTTACCTAAAAGAATGACAATGACCATGAGCATGCCATTTACTACCTCAGCCGGACCATGATTGGTGCCGAGCATTACTACAATCTAGTTGAAAAGGAATGTCTAACATTGGTCTTCGCAATTCAGAAGATGCGATATTACCTCACTAGCCAATCCATTCACATCATTTCAAAAGTTAATCCTCTACAGACACTCATGATGAAATTCGGATCGCTGAACTCTAGGTTAGCCAAGTAGGCAATATAGCTTTCACAATATGACATGACATTCGTGTCACGGAAAGCAGTTAAAGGCCAAGCAATAGCCGACTTTTTAGCGGACCACCCCATCCCCGAATCTTCTAAACTCTGTGAAGACATCCTAGATGAAGTCTTTGAGTCAAATATTACATTGGACCACCAGATATGGCAACTTTACTTTGACTGTGAGTCAAGACGCAACCATAGAGGAGCAATTCTTGCAGGAGTGAGGGTAGTGCTGATCGATTCCCATGTACATGTCCTTCTTCGGGCCTATTCATTGGCCAAGCCATGCTCTAATAATGTGGTTGAGTATAATGCCCTCATAATTGACTTGCAAGTTACTCAAAATATGGGTATCAAATACCTCAAAGCTTATGGTGATTCCAAGTTGATCGTTAACCAGATCAAAGGAAAATATGAGGTCCGTCACAACGACCTTATACCCTACCACTGTAGGCATCAAAAATTACTTATCAGTACCTGAACGAGACTCGTGACGGTGGGTTGATAACTGACGACCCATCCAACGACGTGACCAAGAACCGCTGATGATGTAAACTGCGCCGCAAAATGCATAAAGTGAGTCGACGAATGCATGAAGTGAGTCAGCACGGCGCACGAGTCTACGGAGTGACGTATCGTGAAATAAATCCAACGACGAAGCTTCAGATCAGCGAGATTCGACAAGGCGAGTCGACTGGACTTGAATGTCGACGAGACGAAATTAACCGGACTCAAGCGTCGATGGAACTACACTAATCAGATTCTGAAATCAACAGGACGATCAACCGGGTTTAGACTCGACATGACCGGATCGGATGAAATATCGAACAAACAAGACTGGGAGAATACCAGAAACAAGCTAAATTGGTGCCTCGGCTCGACCGAGGCACCGTCTGGTGCCTCGGTCAAACTGAGGCACCAGGGCGCCTCAGCCCAGTGAACCCCAGCCTATAACTAGGCCAGGGGGTTTTTCATTTGACTGGTTGGAAATTTTCTCCTCTGAAAGTTGGAAAATCTTGTCTCTCATGCACAGATCTGAGCATTTCCAAAGAAGAAAACTCAGATCCAGATCCGATGCAAGTGAAGAACGTCTTCAACTTCAAATCTACGCGATGTGGAGAAGATTCAAGAGGAGATCTAGATTAGATCTACGGCGAATCCCTCCGGATCTAAGCTTAGTCTTAATCCTGAGAAGAGCCATGAAATCACTTGGTCGATTTCACTTGCTTTAGGCAATCTATTTCCTTCGTGAAATAGTCCCCGCAACCCTGTAGATCTTGACTTGGATCGGATTACGTGGCGGTCCATGGACGGAATAGAGTCACCGACACAGGCAAAGACACCCACGCAAGCGAGGATCCGATAAACAGATCCCGCGTTTGTTCAACTAGGGTAGAAAAGTTGTGGTCTTTATTCGGTTAGTCATTGTAAGCCTTGTAAAAAGGTGATTTTTATTTGAATTTCGTTGTAAGCAAAACATGCTGTAACAGATTCGAATCAATGACAATCGACACGATTTTCCCCGCGAACAACCATGAAGCAGCAATAAAGCTTGTCCAATCATTCAAAGGCTTTTACATCAGCTATATAGCCCGCCTTGGAAATATTTAAGTGGATGCTTTAGCATCCCTTGCAGCCACTCTTGCCCTTACGCCTAAATCTACCAGGCACATCACAATGGCTAGCCATCAATTATGCTCCTCAGAATAAATTCTGAAGCCAACGAAGTACTTGTCATGCCAACTCACTTCAAGGCTAATGATTAGCGTTTCCCGATCATGGATTACGTCTTGCACGGAGCATTACCTAATGATCAGAAGCAAGCAATCTCTATCTAAAGAAGAGCTTCACGCTTCTTCTACGATTCTACTACGTAGGCTCTTTATCGTCGATCATCCGATGGTGTGCTCCTTCAATGTTTATCACCAAAAGAAGCTCGAGAAGCACTCAAAGAAGCCCACGACGGTACATACAGAGCTCATCAACCAAGTCCCAAACTTCAGGACCGACTTTGTTATCTAGGCTATTACTGGCCATCAATGATAGCAGATGTAATAGTTTATGCTAAACAGTGTCATGTGTGTCAAGTTCACACTGATTTTTTACACCAACCTCTAGAAAAATTACATCCGATTGTTGCTTCATGGCCATTTGAAACATGGAGTATGGACATCATCTGGCCAATTAGCCCACCATCCGCTAAAGGCTATTGATTCGTTCTGGCCATCACTGATTACTTCTCCAAATAGGCCAAAGTTGTTCCACTCAAAGAAATCAAGACATCTCATGTGGTTAAATTCTTAAAACATCACGTGATTTGTCGATTCAGCGTCCCTAGAAGGATCGTCCATGACAACGTTCCATAATTCATCAGTTGACCATTCTTCAAATTCTGCAACAAGTTTAGAATTCACATTGTGGGTTCTACGCCATACAACCTAGCTGCTAATGGTCTAGCTGAAACTTTCAATAAAACCATCATCAAACTTCTAAAGAAGTTCATCTCCTCCAACAAACGAGATTGGGATGAGAAACTCATAGAGTGTTTATGGGCTTACCGAACAACAGTCCGCGCTCCTATCGGTTCCATGCCTTTTTCCTTGATCTATGGATGCGTAGCTGTGATATCATTGAAAATTTAGATACCATCATTAAGAATCGCTCTTGTCGAGGAGATGACGACCGAAGAACATCATCAAAAGCGTCTCCAAGAACTATATATGCTAGATGAATTGAGAATCCAAGCTCAACAACGAATCGAGAAGTTTTGAATCTCGAGAGCCTTTAACAGAAGAGTCAAGGAAAGATCCTTCAAAGAATTGACCTAGTCTTAGCTGTTCGTCGACCATGGTCATGACGCACAAGACTATGGGTAAATTCCAATGTAAATGGGAAGATCCATTCGTAGTAGAGACAGTCTACTCAAATGGAGCATATCGCCTAATTGACCAAAATGGCAACAGTCCCATGGCACCAATCAACGACAAGTTTCTCAAAAAATATTGCCCTTGATCTTGGCTAATATTATCTCTCCATAGAGATTTTGATTACGTTTACGTTTTCACCTCTGACCATGAGAATAAAATCACAACCTACATTATCAATCATCTTGATCTAAAATCCAATCAAAATCCCCAACAAGTCATCATGTTAATACTACACCTCTGTTTGACTTTAAATGTCTCATAATTGTCATGTTAATATTACACCTCTGAATTGTTTCCATTCTAGTGATTTGATCAGTTAACATTACACCTCTGTCGGACCATTTCGTCGACCGGTTAACATTACACCATTGTCGACTTGTCTTTTCGGATTCAACCAGTTAACATTACACCTCTGACAGTCCACTTAGCTAAAAAAATGATTAGTTAACATTACACTTCCATCGATTTTCTACCGTTAAGTTAACACTATACTTCCAAACGGTAATCATCCTTTAGACTCATTCAAGATTGACTGGTTAACATTACACCTCTGTTGATCATTTCATTTGGCATGTTAACATTACGCCTCTGTCAAATACCCTAATACTGTCATGTTAACATTACACCGCTGAATTGTGTCGACTTGATCAAACTTGATATGTTAACACTACACCTCTATCAGTTTAATTCTATCATTTTCCTCCCTACAAGGATATCACTACGATACGTTAACATTACACTTCTATCGTATACATAGCAAAAGGATTAAAAAAGTTCTTTTATTGAAAGAGCTAATCCGTTACAAAATTTTAAAGGGAGTATGGATAAAAAGTGTGTATTCGGGCAAGGCATTCAGCTATCCTAGAATTCCTACCTTCATGAGCATTCTTTTGGGACCTTTCCCTCAAAGTCCTGGGATCAATAGGAGTAGCTTGAGTTCTAACGACCGTCAGCCTCGTCGTCTTAGCCTCAAGTTCCGCGACCCTGAGATCCCACTCCTTAACCAACTCAGTTGACTTAAATTTCAAGCTCCTCTTGAGCTGCTTCCAACTGTGCTTGGGCTGCAGCAATAGCCACCTTGCCCTCATTGATGGTGGCTTCTTTCTCTAGGATGGCATTGTGAAGCTCTGCTTGATTGCCATCAACCGATGCAAGACTATCATTCAACCCTTGAAGTCTCATTTTGATTTGCTCCATCTCCTTGTGAGTAAATTCTTCAACCTCACGGTGTTTCACCGAGAGTTAACACAACTCAAGCTCAGCAATGCCGTCAACATTAGCCACACGAAGGTGATGCAACTCTTGAAATTGAAGCTCAACCTTGTCGATCATCGTCTTGAACAATTCAGTATGTACGGGACCTGCAACTAATGTCAGAAGGCCAAGGTAATTCCTCAACAAGGCAAGAGTGTGAGCAGATAAGCCTTTCCGCATAGTCAAAGAGGATTCAACGCTTTGGTTGAACAGCTTCACTAAGCTCTCGATAAGGATCTGAATCTCCAACTCAATAAAATCATCGCTGTTAGAAGATTGGGGAATTTCTACATGGCTCGAAGGACCCACTCCTACAGAAACCACCAATGCATCTGTGGTTGAAGAGGTCGGTAGCATTTGCATTTGTTCGCTACCTAATAGGAGGATGGAGCGAGTGTGGTCAACACGCTGGAAACATCTACCTGGTTAGAAACCACAGATGTCATCTCAGTTGATGGGACGACAGTTCTCACAACCAATGTTGTAGTCATCAGCATATCCGTAGGTACAACTTCAATACTAGTAGTTGTGACCTCTAGCTCATCAGACGCATCTGCCGCTATGATTGGGTCCCTGTCAAATCAAGGCTCAGAACTCGGCAGCACTACCCTTTCGATCCATACTAGAATCGAAGAGACTGATGCATCATAATCTTCATCAGATGACTCGGTAATAACCAATCAGTGCCACACTGCTGAAACAATTGCAAATGCTACACTGACTGTTATATCGATGGTCGGATCAGACTCCAAAACATCAGATGCACCGTTCGAAATTAGCCACAAGCTCAAACTCGCCACTGGTAGGAAGAGATGTAGGAGCCGCTCCACCCATGGTCTCCAATCCAGGTTCATCATTTGCTAAAGAGATAGACAAAGCATCAATCATCGAAGCAAAGAAACTACATGAGATTGATCAGAGAAAAAAGTACACCTGACATGTAAGAAGAACCGCCAACGTCACCCTCGAAGCCCACATCGTCAGGCTCAGTAAGATAGGCGTCAGTGTCATAATCAATCTTCTCCTCATCATCTGGGTTTTCTTGATCAAGAAGAATGGGCTCTTTACCTACATATAAGAAGTGCACGTCAATCAAATGCACTTCAGACGACTTGATACAAAGATATGATTAAAACTCACTTGAGGGTTTAGCTCTACGTTCTCATGTTGGAATTGTAGGAGACTCTTCCCTGATCCTTGAAGAGCCTTCGGATACAGGCTCAGGCTCTAAAGGTGCCAAACATTGTTTCTTTGAAGGTTGTTGTAGGAGACGAGCTTATAATGGCCTTTTTCTCCTCTTTCCCCTTCCTCTACTAGGTGCTCCTTGGCGAACTGCAGATTCAGACGGTTCCTAGATGTTAACATCAATTGGCCATTGAGGAGTAGATTGTCCACTCAATACCTCCTAATCTTCATCTTCTGGCATGTCTTCCGCTAGAAAGTCTTGAAGTCCAGGAGCCCCACTCTTTAAACCTTTTGTAGATAGCTCTCTATATCTTCGGGTGATCCATTGTAAGCCATTTTTTTACATGAAAGTCAGGATTAGGAATAATCACTTTACAATACCACTTGCAGAACCCTAACGTCATATAACAGTTGGGTATGTGACGAGGGAGTGTGAATCTGGTCCCTGTAGCCCCGGCAACACAATGATACCAAGCACGAGCACCATCTACCAAACTTCCCGTGTGCAACAAACCTAGATTTGGATTCCCCATGAAAAGCTGGTCATATCCAAATTGACGAGCAAATCGGCAAGGCAAGGATGACTCGATGTAACATTTAGTCCCGTTCAACTAGCAATGACATGAACTAGCCTGATATTGACCAAGCAGTTGAAACACCTGCTGGATAGACAAGTAAAACCTTCGTTGCTTGCGCCATCTTCAAACTCGTCCCCGGGGCTTGTACCATCAATCTTGGGAAAACAACAATAAGGTGGTAATGATCTTCGTTCTGAAGAGTCTGACAAATCCTCGTGAGGTATTTGACGGTCCACTTCGAGCGCTCATACCTCTGAAGTAATGAGACGCTATCTCCACTTGGTGCAGAAGCTGACATTAATGAAGATCAATGCGAAGTATATCATATTACCATATATGTATATTGTAACTCCACTCTAGGGTTTGGGACCCAATCCCTTACACTGTTATCTTCCTAGTTCAGGTACTTGCTGGCCAACTCCTTTAGTCCGTGATGTATGCAGCTGACCATTGCTAGAAGAAGGGCCAAATTATACCTAGTAGTGAGCAGCATAGCAGGGAATAACACTTTGATAGAGATGCGATCCTTCGGTCGCGAAGGCACAATGTAACCTTTCAACCAAATCAAGAAAAATCTACAAGCAGAGCCAACTCAGATATCGGCTCCTTTGCTTGATGGTGGAAACTCCTGAATTTATTGTGCATGGAATCCACATTTGTATGATTCAACGGTATGAAGTACTTGACCCTCATTGAAGATCCGGGTCCCAATTTCAACCTTTGTCGCTGGATGGATCGAATCTACATTCTCCTTTTTGCTAACATTGGGGAATGGATATTCGGCCCAAGGGACACGAGAAATGGTAGAATCATGTCCGACATTTGTAAAGACCCTTTGGAAGATAAGAAAGTGGTTGCCTAATTCCCGGAGCGCCTCCCCGACATGAGCAGTCTCTGAATAAGTGTTTAGCTTTGTATTGGTTGGGAAGAACTCCTCGTATGGATGGTCTCCCATTAGCAGTTGCGACACTTCAAATATTTCATGCAAAGCGATCTTAATTTCACCTGCCTGAGTGAAGAAAGTGTTGCTGTCGACATTATACAGCTCCAAAATGCCGTACAACACCGACACACAAATTTCTATACCATATTTTGAGGTTCTCACTGCAGAATAGAGCCCTAGTCTTCTTAAGCTCCCTTCAAAAGTGACGAGAGCATAATTAACCAGACTGGTCCACCAACAGGTATCCGTCAATTTTATCCTGCCAGGGAATCTAGTATCCCCATCAGGATATTGTGCATCGGTCTTTGCGAGTTAATTCTTAAAGATGTTTAGGATAACAGGAACTTCATTAACAAGGGCATCCTGATGAATGAAGCCCGGACACAAACCTATGACATTAACCCCATAGAGTCCTTCTTGACAAAAGCCACCGTCGTACTTCAGAGAGCCCACCTTGGCGCTATCTTCTTTATTGGTGAGGGTGAAACGCATTAGACAGGGCACGGCGAGAGGTTGCATGTACATGAAGAACACATGACGCTCTATAGCCAGCAAGTTGTAACGGCGGTCCCTTTGGGTGTAATACCAATGCTACTTCGCCCAATTAAATATAGAGGTGCCATTGGGATTACTATCCCCAAATAGAAAGTGAAGCTTCCTCGACATGTCCTCTTTGGAAATGGAGAACTTGGCATATGTGATCATCTCTCGCAAAGTTCGATGGTCCCCCAACCATATAGCCTCAACCCATTCTTGGTTGCTACCCTCTAGATATAGAGGGACGTGCCTGTCGAAAGTGTGCCTCACTTTAGAGTCACGAGTCCCATCATGACCATAATGGTTATGGTGGTCGACAGGTTCCTTTGATAAGCAAACTCCATAGAAGGAAGCAAAAACAAGTTCGTAAATATTATGCTGACTAAAACACCAACTCAACTTGGATATGCCAACTTCTCAATAGTCGAAACGAAAGGTGTTACTTCTCATTTCCCTTAAGGGTCTAGACGAAAGGCGTCACTTTCGACACTTTCGAAAGCTAAGTCGAAAGACATTGACTGGTGAACCTCGCTCAAGCAAAGGTCGCTAAAATCAAACTGGCGAACATCGCTCAAGAAAAGATCACTCAAATCAAACTGACGAACATGACTCAAGCAAAGGTTGCTCAAATTAAACTAGCGAACCTCGCGCAAGTGAAGGTTGCTCAAGTCAGAGTCTCTCTCAGGCAAGGTCGATCAAACTAAATTACAATCCCTACCCAAACGCCATTCGCTTTAGAAGCCCAAAAGGCTAGCAGCAACAAGTTTCGCTTGAGAAACGAAGCTCACCACATCAAGCATCATTAATGGCTGCTGATAGAGCTTCGTTAACACAGACAGAAGTCCGTCGATGAGACCACAAATGGTCATAAAAATTTCTTTTCTTGTTAGCGAATAATTTTTAAGTGCTTAAAGGCACTGTTCAAAGCTCAATTGGGGTTGAATTTTGATGGATCCGAAGATCATCATGAATGGGTTCAAAGCTTACCCATGATCATCTCCACCTGTGATGGTGCATCTTTTGCTCTTGGTTGACAAGGTCCCCTAGTAGCACCTCTTCCTCTTGAGATTGCACGACGGGGAGCCATTGAAAATTGATCTTATGGGATTATAAGAAAGCTAGGGTTTTGAGAATGCTAGGGTTTTTGAAAATCAAAGTAAAGAATCAAGAGGGTAAACGTTCTCTTTATAGACTGACCCCGAACTTCACTGAAGATTTTCACCCTTAACTTTGCTGAAATTCTTGCCCCGAGCTTCGCCAAAGATTCTCGCCTTGAACTTCATCGACAATCTTGCTCTGAATGAACGTCGCTACAATTTCAGGCACAGAAATTGAGGATTCAATTTTTTTTAAAAAACCCAATACTGAGACCCGCGCCTAATCAAATTGCTGAGCTTCACCCAGTCGGCTATTTCTCAAGTAAGTGAACTTCGCCCCAGTCAACAGGGCGCTAAAGCGAACATCACCAAAATTATATGGCGAATTTCACTAAGTCTCCAAATTGAGAAAATTCTAACTCAATTTATTTGAGACTTTACTTGGCGAACTTCAATTTGATTCTCGTTGACATAAGGAAGCTTGAGCTTCACTTCCAACACAACAACTCCATGCATAGTTTAAAATTGCCATAGAAGTAAAGCTCATATAGATCAAACACACAAAGATAGACAATTTTAGAAAAAAGTTCATTTTCATTGATCGAAGACTCTACTACATAAAGGCTATATTCAGACTATCCAATTACAGGGATGATGAGTATTTTTTGCGACTACCCTATACTCATAACTATGGGTAATATGAAAACTGAGGAACATACACGAGCTGCACTAAGCTATAGCCTCTATTCCTCCGATCTCACTAAACTTATGGAGCAAAATTTTTCCCCATGTAGAAAAATAGTTCTTGCTTACTCCTGTCTAGGCTCTATGCTAGGGGATGAGAAAAAGCTGTTAAACAAGAAGTGCCCCCATTGCTCTAAATTGGAGCATGTCAAGAGGAAGAAGCACTTCTTTGCAACTAAAACTCAACGTCAGGCCTGAGACAGCCACACGACGTCTAATTAGGTTTTAGGTTCACATTCGTGAAACCTAATCACTGTCAAAATTCTTGCTTGTGGAGCTCCAAGGATCCTTCTTCAACCACCATCTTAGTCGTCGAACGATCTTATGCAGAGCGTGGCACCCGTAGCTCCAAGCATCTCTATTGTGATTCAACATGCCCCAAGCTATTGACTTATTCTTAATGATTTGCTCAGGTTTGCTGTTCTCGGCTGACAACAAATCCGCCAGTCAGCAAAGTTTGGGAAGCTCATCCGCTTGATTGCCCTTTACTTGGGCGAGCCCCTGTTGGAGCTGTTTTATTTCAGCTCCTTGATTGAGGAGTATCTTTGATCTAAGTGATGGAGACTTAGACATAGAGAATATGAAGATAAAGAATTTAGGAGGAAAATGGTGCTATTTATAGCCTTCTCCAAATCCAAACTTCTAAGAAACACATGTTTTAAGATTAGATTGGATCAGACAAAGAGGCTAAATCTTAGCCTAAAACTCGATCAAATCTACAGGGGATCTCGTGAATCTTCAATCAAGAGATCTCAGCCACAGATCACGGTGCAAATCCAAAGGCATAATCTTAATGACCTTTGCCAATTAGCGGATGTCAATAATTGACGAACCTCGCCCACACAGCCTTGAGAAAAGTGAATCTCATCGATACTTAGAATCAGCTGAACTTTGCTGATTTCTCAACTTCGCCTCAACAATAAAGAGGGCGAACTTCATTCCAAACATAGAATTGGATGAACACAAGCATCATTGAACCTTCAATACAAGTGTACAACAAAGAAGCCATGTTTAATAATACACCTCTGGCGACCGAGTGGATTGAAGATTATTTTCAATCCAGACAAGACGACTTGAGCTACGTTCAACAGTATACCTCTAGCTATTGCCCAAAGTATTTCAATCCTAGCTACAAGTCAGATACAGGATCTTGAAAACTTTGGGGGGGGTCTTGTAGATGGTTAAACTATATTTCATCCAGTCCAATATCCGGCTTGGATCCAAAAAGTGAATACTTATGGGCTAAACACTTCAAATGAGCCCAAACTTGAGCCCACAACAAGCTGTAGTGAAGTCCACATAACAAAGCATACGAACTTCACCACACAGGTCATATCGACCAGATCGAGTCAAGAGTGGGTCGACTCCCAATTCATATTTTTGGCCAAGTCAAACGGCGTCATTAGTCGGCCAAATCACGAGTCGAATTCTATGCTAAATTCGAACTCACAGACGAAGTTCACCAACCAACGAACTTCGCTCATAGCAACCCAAGTGGGCCATGTCATCCACGATTCCAAAGATGACTCACGCACGTCCAAGCGAGCCTCACCCAAACGTCTTTTGCGAGCTTCATCAAATCAGTGAACTTCGCCAAATAGTCGTTTGAGAGCTATTTTAAAGGGGATAACCACTCTCCATTATCTCATATTTCGATGGCCACTTAATCTATAATTAAAGACCATTAACTCTTTCTTTTAGTATATAAAAGGAGGAGGAGATTATGCATTCGAGACATCTACAGATCGACCCATACACACATACAACAAGAGATCACTAGCCTCACACTTGCGTTTCTCTCGTGCTTTGGTTCTAAGAGAAGGCTGAGTTATATTCCAAGCAACCAAGTCTTTATCAACAACGAAAGACCCATCGTCTTAGTTAGACCGTCAACGGAGTACACAATCGACGCTCCATCGGTACACAAAAAAGAATCCCAGGAAAAAATAAATTTTTCTTAGTTTCATTGTAAGTCTTCTAATTGTAATATGAGTTAATTACAATTTCAAAGGATCAGAAACAACATACATAAAAGTATTAAGCCTTTGCTCGCACGGATTATTTTGATTTCTTTGGTTTATATATGTTCGTTTATACACCCTTTGAATATGTTAAGCTACCATAGTGTAATAGGAGAGATGATTGATTATAACTGTTTCTAGATTATAACTTATGGATCATCTGTTCCCTAATACATTAAATGCTTATGAAGGAAGAGACAATGAGTATATCTTTTGTAGAAAAGAAAAATGAAGGTTTTTTTAAACAATTAAAGTAGATAGTCTTAGTGGTGGGATTTTTCTTAGATAAATTAAAAATCTTAAGTTTGAAATTTAGAATTAGATAGTTTAACTATCAATCTCTCCTTTAGCAATCTAAAAATATTTGGATTTTTAAAAAGTAAAAATCAACTAGAGTTTCAATGTCTCGAGATTTCAATCAATGTTCATGCCACGTCCTTGGTCAGCGAGTTTGTTGGCATGATGTAAACCTTAGGACCAACTGAGTATAGCTCATTGTTTGGCTTGGTCCACTACCAAAAATTATTAACAATTGTTGCAACTGGAATCTCATATTTTTACCCCTTCCTCTATCATCACCTAATGTGGGACAATTATTGGGGGGTATCATTAACCGAGGTTGAAATTTGTCAAATTTTAAGGAGTTACTTGTAATATTTTGAAATTTTCGGCATGGTGTTCGTTGCTTTAGCAACTTTCATAGGGCTAGTTGTAAAATTTTTAAGTGGTATTTTATAAAATTTTTAAGAGGATATTCATAATTTTTGAAACTTTTAAGAGGCTAGTTCTAAAATATGTAATTTTTAATCTGCATGAATTTTAGAATGTGTAGATCACAATGAACAGTTTGGATCATTAATTTACATGTGTGTGGGAATTGCATGTCCGTGTGTGCATAGGGTGATGACTTATTTTGCTAAATGAGTAACCAAAAGATGATTTAATGATGAAGCCCACTTGCGAGCCACATCGGAAGGTGTGCAACTCACCAGTCATCGATGTGGCTTATCCAGTATCCCATGTGTGTATGTGCATGTGTGTGTGGGATGCGTTTGTGTGTGTGTGTATCAGCATGTAATAGAAACTTACGTGAACTAAATTTATGTATAGTTAACCAGTCCATGGACAAAATATTCACTAAATTCATAACAGAACTACGAGAATAATTTATTGACAAGATTCTAACAGGCGTATCTTAATTGCTTCTAGGCAACACTCAGGCGATAAGTTTTTGAAGATGAACCGGGTATAGTTTTTTGAACATTGTGTCAAGTCCTTTTAAGAGCACTTCATTTGGTTGCGTTCAGTTGCAGTTCACCGAGGTTCTCTTTTAGTTCTTTTAGTTGAATTAGACTCTTGCTTTTGCCACTAAATTTCTCTCGCTGTCTTATAGTCTTTGAATATTGACTATTTTGATCGTTCATCAGCGACCAGCATCATGTACTTCACATATACATGTCTTCTTCTTGGGAGGATGTAACTGTGGTCTACTCTTTTCAGATTTACTTTCGAAAGTACTACCATGTGTAATCTATGCTCTATAATCTGCACTAGGTTTACTTTATAATGTTGTCATATAATTTTGCCTTCCCCTTCCAGTTTTCGTAAGGATCTCATTGTATCTGATTTGAGTTTTATAGAGTTTTTTACTTCAAGCACACTTGGGATAATTTCTTGCCAAGGTTCTAACAGGCTTAACTAAATGGATCGGTTGCAGGTTCTAGTCAATTCCTTTTTTCTGAAAATAATTTCTTTCTGTTCACTATCAGAAAGCAACTGGAATCTGCTCATCGTGTTGGATTCATATTGTTCTTTTGTTTTGAGCCCTTTGAGCAAATTCTGTACACAAACTTGTGAAAGCTTGGCCATTGCATTATCAGCAATAATTGAGAGCAAAATGGTATGTTACATTAATTACCAAATTAATGAAGGTCCAAAATGATTGACACCTCTCCTCCAAAATTCGCCTCACAATTCCATTTTTATTGAGAAGCACATTAACTCTGTACAAGGACATCAACCTATTCCCAACTAACAAACACTAACCGCATACGTAGACTTGGGTATTATTTTGCTGATAAGCTCAATTGATGAAAATTTAGTGCTAACTACCCTTGGAATTAAGAAATCTTATTTCCTTTCTATAATTCAATGATCAATAATGGGTTGGACACAGTAGCCAAATTCAGATTATTGCCGAACAAGTAAACAACACTATTTAGTGGACTGTGTCTACTAGGTAGTTGATGATCAGGTGCAGGAAGATCTTGGATGAGTGTTCTGATCTCTAGAATCCTTTTTTTCTCCAACTATACCAGCAATTGTCCAATAGATCGCCTCCAAATAGTCTTGAACATTAGAACTACTCGGGTGTTGGAATTAAAAGCTAGATTTGTTGCTTTGGCTTTCTTCCAAATAAATATGAAGAGTATACCTACGCAAACATAAATCAACAGGGGTCAGTTGGACTTAGTCGGTCTTGACCAACTGGTGCTTTAGTTCCATGGCTGATTTTGGGTCCTTTTGCCTGAATACTTTATTTGAGTATCCACATTATTCAAGGGGAACTAAATACGATTTCTTTGTAAAAGCGTCTTAAAACCATCTAGAGAAGGTCAAATGGGTAGATACTTGAAACATTCTTTCCGATGTGGAGTGCAACTGTAGTCCTTTAATAACTACAATTGCAAGTGCAATGCCTTGATAGTAGGGGTGCAAACGGTTTGGATATGGCTCAAATATGATACTTATCCTATCCATGTTCACTTACCAATTATAGATAATGATATGAATATTGATACTCGTTGGTAAGAAAATTCATATCAGTATCCACTAAAATCAGATACGGAAACAACTATACATGCAGATATGCAAGCATATATACATACAGATACAAAATGAATATGAGAAAAATAAGAAAACATTGAAAAAAAACAGTTCGTATAATACAAAAGAATTCATTAATATGTTCGTTATATTTGAAAAGCTTAGATTAGATCTCTTGATCATCAAAATTAACCTCAAATATATTAATCTGAGGATTAAAATTGTTGCAAATGTATGACCAACACATATTCAGATATATTAGGTATGGATATGGATATTTCATAAAATATATGTATCCGTAATCATATACTATCAGATATAGAATTTAGTAACCATATCCATATCCTAATGAACACGGGTACAAATGTTTTCTCGATACATATACTATTTTTCACCCCAACTTGTTGGATACACATACAAATGGTGTTATACACTTATATTGATTCATGACCATCCACTTTCATTGAGGAGTTATGTAAGAACTGTTTGGTTAAGCTACAACATCTTGAGACAGGAATACCTTGCTAACATGACAAGTAAGGAAGGTATCATGGTTTCTTCCACTACGCCGAAATTATGGTGAGTATTGAGTATTATAATTTTGTACTCTAATAAGCTTCTACAGTTTGCCTCTTTTCATGGGCTGTAACCTGGATTCCTAGCTAGATGTTTTAATCTACTTTGAATTCATGACCAATATGACTTGATCTTTGCTTTCTATGATATTATGTTAAAAGTCTCTTCCATGTTACAATGCGAGCTGAGGGTTATGAGTTTATGCTCGACCAATAGAAACATGGTAGTCTTATCACTTAAAGCATTAGCACTGACTATGGGGAGTGATGTGTGTATCCTAGTGGATGCTTCTAACTCTTCCATGTTACATTGAGAGCTGAGGGTTATGAGTTTATGCTCGACCAATAGCAACGTGGTAGTCTTCTCACTTACAGCATTAGCACTGACTATGGGGAGCGACGTGTACATACTGCAATTTCAATGGGCAAAAGAACATGATCACACTAATCTTAAGCACCTTGAACATCAGCAGAATTCTATTTTGTTTCTGGAAGAAAGAGGGGTAAATTGAAATTCAATGTTTACAATCGGAGATCAGAATTTTTATTAGAAATATCTAAATAGAAATCATACTTCTTGTAATTAGATGGTGTATCCATTTTTCTAACTAAGTTTCGAATCCAATTCAGCTGATCAATGTAATGAATGTTCCGTAGATTTGAAAACAACCAAAGGAGTTTAAGCACGAGCAAAAGGAAAAGTGGGATCAATCATATAACCTCAACTACAAAATAACTATAAGTGAAAATTTGCCCGGCTGTTGAGATTTTGAATAAAATTTTATCATAGAATCGATAAATACAACAATAATCATATATCAGATAACAGTTAAAGTAATTACAGTTGCACGCAATCGATACTTATACTATTGTATATTGCAAGGAGTTAAACACTTTCCAAAATATGGAAGATAAAAACAAGGGAAGTAAGCAAAAAACAGATCAACAAATGGAGTTATTTTTATTTTTATTTTTATTTTATTTTATCCAGGGAGACGTATTAAATATCTTCTGTTCGGCATCATTAATTATGATAACCTGATAATATCATGTGCAATCAAGATGAAGCCGTTGTAGCAAACTAGCACCAATCTCAAGCAGCTCTGATTAAGAGATGTTTGGTTTACCGTAGATAGAACTGTATCCAACTAAACTTTCTCTTTGGAATCATCTTCTTTGTTTGAGTTCCAAAATAGTTAGCTAGAGCTCCAACTATAGCAGTCGTAAATTCTTAAAATAAAGAAATAAATAAACAGGTTGACATAGTTACATATTACTATATGTAGGCTTTCTTAATGAATATTACTTTTGAGTGAAATATTAAACGCCAAAATTCCCCAACATCTAAAAATTAATTTTGACCACGCTTCAAAGTTTAAAGGCTAAATTGCACTTAAATACCATAATGTTTACCCAAGTGTGCACTTACCTACCACAAGTTTTTTTTAAGTGCACTTAACTACCATGATGGGGGAGGGGATGGAGTAGGAGTTGATGCAGAGGATCCTATAGGGGGCTTGGGTAATATTGGTGATCATGGTTGTGTAACACAAGAATGCCAAATTTCTCAATATCATGTTGCTGCAAATAAGAGTGTTCATGATGAGCTTTTGCTTAGAGAGGGAGATGAACACAATGAATTTGATGACTTGAGTGGTTTTGATGAAAGTTATTGTGGTGATGATTGTGAAGTTGGATTAAGGCAGAAAAATGCAAAGGGCTGCGGTGACAGTAACAGTAATATAGGGGCTGAACAAGGCTCTGAATTTATATGGGTGCTTTATTCTGCTCCTAGAAGAGAGCCTGATTCTGATTTGGAATGCAATGATTATTTAGTAAGTTTGCCTTCTGATGAAGATGAAATAGACATTTCAAGAAAACAACATCATCAATTCAATGAGGAGAATGACTTGTGTGATCCAAGATTTAAGAATGGAATGCAACTTGCAAATCCAAATGAGTTTAGGACACTTGTCAGATATGCTGCAGTATTGAATGACGTTGATGTTATTTACAAAAAGAATGAATGTGACTAGAATAATTGTTGTTTGTAAAGGGTGTCCATGGAGATGCTATGGCTCCTGGAATTCAACTCATATTGCATGGAAAATTAAATCGCTTCATGATCAACATACCCGTGAGAGGGTATTTGAAAATGCACAAGCAACATCTAATTGGCTTGCAAAGTGGTATCTTCTTGAAATAAAAGACAACCCAAAATGGTGTTGTGCGCAGCGGAAATTTCGGCAGAACTTCTAGTGCACAAAAAGCACAACAAGAGAGCTAGATCGCAATAAGAATTCCCGTCTCACTAAGGAAACAAGAATTTGAAGCGAATATCTCAAC
>JBAKGM010022565.1:0-25040 GCA_037177215.1 Asparagus racemosus
CTTTTGTAAATCGGGCAACCGATCGAGGAAATCTGTAATTTCTTTTTTATCTAAGTCAGTTAGAGAGAGAGATTGCATTTGAGAGATTGTATTCGTTCCTTCTTTAAATCAAACCAGAAGGAATAACATCGATTTTATATTTTCTCAACTTTTTCCTGCCAACAGACATACAACCGAGGGTCACCTACGCAGCGAGGCTCGACGTTCAACCCGAAAGTCGTAAAGTTCAACGGCCAGGAATACCTTGGACAGCTATTCAACATGGACGTCGCTCATCAAGAGTTAACTTCATCTGGCTCAATTCGTTCGAGCCTCAGAAAGACTCCGATAAGTATACGAGTATAAACTGCTTCTTTTCCTCCGATGAGTATAAGAGGTTAAACTGCTCCTTCGAAACTCCAAAATAGGTATATGAGTATAAACTGTTTCCTAATTTGTTCAAGAAGTTCTCGGAGAATATTTCCATAAAAATAATATTTTTAGGGATAACTCGAACAGCGCCACTGAAGTGCGGGGGAAAATTAATTATATTGACGCCGGACAACGCGTCTCAAAGGAAATTCCTCCCACTGTGATACTCCAAAACGGTACACGAGTATAAACTGTTTCCTATTTTGTCAAGAAGTTCTCAGAAAATATTTCCATATTTTTGGGGATAACTTGATAATCGTGAATAAAGTGTGGGAATAATATCGACGCTGGACACCGCGCCGCCAATTCACCGACTCGACGACAAAGAAGATGAGTCCCTATTTCATCCCACAGTGGTCAAAGTGATGATCCGCCTATTCGTCAAAGGGCAAACCCTAATCTCCTCCCACTGGGATATCATGACCAACGTCGCCACCGCAGGATTGGCCGATCAACGGTTTGAATCCGGGTAAAATCGGACAACGGTCAACATCGTACTTGCAGATCAAAGGCCTAGATTCTATATTTTCGACGCCAATCAACGCGTCGCGACAGAGAATTCCCCGATGAACCGAGGAGTCCCATGAACGGTTTGATGGTCAGTTGGACAGCAACTCACCAACACGAGTCCACCACAATTGAGCTTCACTAGCCAAAGTGCAAGATTCTGACAACGATCAGGGAATGAATGCAGCACCATCATGCCTTCAGATATCCTATAAAGAACTGGAGAATCTGAAAGGATTGGAGGATCAAGCATTGAAGCTAATCTCAAGAAAATTTCCATTCACCGACATCAGGTTAAAGATCTTGACAGCGGTTAGGCAATAAATGTAGCACTGTGGCGCCTTCAGCAATCCTACAAAGGATCTGAGAGATAGAACGCCGAAGTCGTATAATAGGTCCCGCACCGACTGAAGGTTGGAGCCTATCATATCCAAAGTATCCCAGGCTCGTCCACAAATCGAGACTGAGACACTTTAGAGGGGGTATCTGTAGGCGTTGAAAATCTCTTATCAGCACTTGAACTAGACTCGTGAAGATGGGTTCGCAACCGACGAACTATCAACTGACATGACCAAGAACAGCTGACGACGTAATCACGCCACAAAACGCATGAAGCGGGTCGACGAATATATGAACTAAGTCGACAAGGCGTATAAGTCAACGATGTGACATATCGCAGAATAAATCCGACAATGAAGCTCTAAGTCAGCGAGAATCAGTGAGGCGAGTCGATCAGACTCGAACGTCGACGCAGCGCAATTAACTAAATTCAAGGACGACGCTGTGCCGATCCAATTCCGGACTTGACGAAATAATAAAACGAGACCGAAAATATTAGAAAACGGGTCAGAACAGATGACAAGTCGACAAAATGTTGGAAAAAAAGGCGGAACGATGCAAAACGTGCCAAAACTTTGGCCAAATGGCCGAACCGTTTCGGCCATGGCCGAAGCGCTTCGGCCAAGTTGACCGAAGTGCTTGACCAAGCTTTGGCTGAGCAATTCAAACCCCCCCTCTCTCTCTTGAATCCTATAAATAGGAGGGGGGTGCACAGTTCTGAGGGTTGGAAAAATTTTGCAAAGTTTGGATCTTTGTGCGGGAGCTCTGCAAGATCAAGAATTTGCTGCCTGCGAAGAGCGTGCTGCCTACGTCAGATCGTCGTCATTTGAGCCCATACCCGGCCAGATCCAGGTCAGGTTTGTGATCTATCTTGCTTTCAAGTCTAAGCTGCGTCTTAGGCTCAGGGCACCCTCAAGTCTAAGCTGCGTCTTAGGCTCATGGAAAGCGTGTGATTTCTCCTAGTAGATCTCACCCGCTTCAGCGATCATCCCCTTCGTGGGCTGATCCCCGTCAGATGTTTGTTTCCTTCGTGAAACAAGCCCCTTAGATCCACAAACCCAGCATCAGGATTGTTGATTAAAGATCAGGATTGCGCGGTGGTCCACGGACGGAATAGAGTCCCCGGCATAGGTAACGATACCCACACAAGCGAGGGTCCGATAAACGGGCCCCGCGTTTGTTCGAAATTAGAAATTGAAGTTGCATTTTTTGATTCGATTTTTTCATTGTAAAAGCCTTATAAAAAGGTGAATTATTACTTGAATATCATTGTAAAAAATAAATTTATAACGAGTTCAATTGCAGATTCAATGGAAACATCTACAGCTCTTTTCTGCGCGAACAGAAGGTTTTGTATCCTATCTCTTGCTGGTGGAGAGTAAGGAGGATCTTGTCTCCTATCTCCTGATGAAGATGAAATAAGAGAGGAATGTTCTATCTCTTGTTCCTGAAGAGAAAGGAGGATCTTGTCTCCTATCTCTGATGCTTGAGAGGAAGGATTTTTGTCCTATCTCTGATGGAGGTGAAACAAGAGAGGAAGGTTTTGTATCCTATCTCTTACCGGTGGAGAGGAAGGAAGATCTTGTATCCTATCTCTAGATGAAGAAACTAAAAGTGGGATCTCCACTTCGAGAATCTTGAGAGGTAAAACTAAGAGTGGGATTTCCACTCTGAGAATCGAAAAGATTCAGGCGACCTTCAGTCGGCACAACCTGATTTGAAAATCTTGGCGCATACCTTCAGTCGGTGCTACCTAGGATAAGGGATGAAACAAAGAATGGGATCTCCACTCTGAGAATCGAAAAGATTCAGGTAACTTTCAGTCAGAAAATCTAATCTAAAAATCCCAGTGCATATCTTTAGTCGCCGTTACCTTAGAGAAGGGATGACACAAAAAGTGGGATCTCCACTCTGAGAATTAGAAAGATTCAGGCAACCTTCAGTCGGAAAACCTGATCTGAAAATCTCAGCGCATACCTTCAGTCGGCACTACCTTGGAGAGGGGTGGGATCTACACTCCAAGAATTGAAAAGATTTAGGTGAACTTCAGTCGAAAAACTTGATCTAAAAATTTCGGCGCATACATTTATTCGGCGCTACCTGGGAGAGAGATGGAATTAAAAGTGAGATCTCCACTCCAAGTACTGAAAAGATTCAGGCGACCTTCAGTCGGATGACCTGATTTGAAAATCCCAGCGCATAACTTCAGTCGGCACTACCTGGGAGAGGGATGGAACTAAGAGCGGGATCTCCACTCCAAGAACTAAAGAGATTCAGGCGACCTTCAGTGGGACGACCTAATCTGAAAATCCTAGTGCATACCTTCAGTCGGTGCTACCTGGGAGAGTGATGGAACTAAGAGCAGGATCTCCACTCTAAGAATTGAAAAGATTCAGGTGACCTTTAGTTGGATGACCTGATCTAAAAATCTCGGTGCATACCTTTAGTTGGCACTAACTGGGAGAAGGATGGAACTAAGAGTGGGGTCTCCACTCTAAGAACCAAAAATATTCAGGCGACCTTTAGTTGGCGCAGCTTGATCGGGGGTGAGTTTCTCATTTATCAAGATCAAAGTCCAGTTCTGCCCTAACCCTAGGGAGGTGTGACAGAAGAGAAAAGGATGGAGCCCTTCCGTTTATCATGAAGGGGGTCCTACATTTGGAGAGAAAGAATTTTTTATTCTATCTCTGGCATGAAAGAAATTTTTGACTGGACCTTTTGTTCATGGAAGGAAGCATGAGGGATTTTGGTAGCTTCGACCAGAAATGTTTATAGACGCACCGTTAATGAATTTGATAGGTGAGGGAATCTGTGGTGGAGGATAAATTCAGGGTTATCCTCGAGGAAAGTGGGTGAAATATCACACGAGGAACTTCTCGTTGAAACGGGTTATCCCAAATATACTATGGATAATACTTCTTCATAGTATGAATAGTATTTCTTCAGGCACTTCCCATTTATCAGCATCAATTGCCTGTCGCCGTTTTGAGTAATAAGATGATAAGTACCATTCGAAAAGACAGTCTCTATTACGAACGGTCCTTCCCATTTGGGTTCGAATTTACCTTTCTTTTTAGAGTTGAGGATTATCGGTCATCAAGCAGCGAGGACCAGATCTCCTTCCTTACAACTCCTCTGTTGTACTTTCTTGTTGAAAACTCTTGACATTCTGGCTTGGTAGAACTCAATGCGTTGTTGAGCTTCTAGGCACTCTTCATCCAACATCTCGAGTTCTTAAAGCCGTTTCTGATGTTGTTCTTCGGTTGTCATCTCCGTTGTGAGGGTGATGTGAAGTGACGGGATCTAGACTTTTAGCGAAAGAACTACTTCACACCTGTAGGCCAGAGAGTACGGGGTTGCTCCACTCGACGTTCGTATGGTGGTTCGATACGCCCAGAGTGCTTCTCTGTGTTTATGATCCCAGTCTCGCTTGTTGGTTTCCACAAACTTTGACAAAATCTTGATGATCGTCTTGTTGAACACCTCGGCTAATCCGTTTGCAACTGATGAATTAAGGACCGTTGTGGTGCACGATCTATCTCGACACACAGTGTTGGTAGATGAGGTGGTGTTTAATGAACTTGACAACATTGCTCATCTTCACTTCTTTAAGTAGGATTGCTTCAGCCCACTTGGAGAAGTAGTCGGTGATAGTGAGAATGAATCGATTACCTTTGACTGACGGAGGGAAAACAGGATCTACAATGTCCATTCCCCATATCTGGAACGGCCAGGATGTAGCCGAAGGATGCAATTGCTTCGGAGGCTGATGCATGTAGTTCACGTGAATTTAACACACGTGGCACTTTCGAGCGTACTCTATTGTGTCGTTGATCATCGTTGGCTAAAAGTATCCCATTCTCCTAATACGATTATAGAGTTTGGGACCAGGCTGGTGTGAGCCACACTCTCCTCCATGTGCTTCCCGAAGGACTTCTTCTACTTCTTTACTTGAAAGACACTAGAGTAATAAGTCATCGTACCTACGATGATATAACGCCTGGGTCTCTACATCGTAGAAGAATCTTGGTGCTCTTCGTTGGATCGATTCTCTCCTTTTGCATCCTCTAGCAAAATGCCATGTCGGACGTAGTCAATAATAGGAAAGCGCCAATCTCGGGGCTCCAATTTAGTTTGGGCTGTGCATACCTCTTTGGTAACCACCCCCTTGTCTTCCTTCTCTTTGCTATCTCCGTTATACATTGGTATGAATAGCTGGTGAGTTCAGACAGTGACCAACTGCTCGGTCTCGGGAGGTTGTGCCGATGACACTGCCAACGCTGCCAACGCATCCGTGTAAGTATTCTGATGGCGTGGGATATATTCGATGAAGAATTCATCAAATGAGTCTGCCATCACAATGGCCACCTAGTGATATGGGATCAGATCTGGATTCCTGACTTCATAGTCGCCACGGATCTGCTTAACTATGAGTTGTGAATCGCCATAGGCTTTGAGATATTTGACTCCCAGGTCTTTGACGAAGCTGAGTCCAATAAGTAATGCGTTGTATTCGGCCACATTATTAGCGCACGACCAAGTTAGTGAATAAGCCCGGGGCATCACATGTTTTCTTGGGGAAACTAAGACAACTCCGACTCCGGCAGAAATCTTAGAACATCCGGGGGTGCTCGCCACATTAGCAGCTCGAGATGCTCCGTCGTAGTATAATCGCCATATTTGTTGGTGCGATGTAGTGTTGACATCATGAGCTTCATCTGGTAAATCATCATACAATTCAGCTACGTCCGATGTCAGATTTGCTGCCAGGAGATCACAGATAACTTGTCCTTTTATCGACCTCTGTTACTTGTAGTGCAGGTCATATTGGGACAAAAGTAAGGCCCATTTTGCTAAATGCCAACTCATAGAGGCTGGTTGCATCATGAATATCCACACCGGATTTATGTTAGAGATAACATAAATCATCTGTCCGACCAAGTAGTGCCACATCTTCTGAATCTGGAACACTAATGCGAGGCACTGCTTCTCGATCATCGGATAACGAGATTCAGCACTGACTAGAGTTTGGCTCAGGTAATATACTGCCTGTTTGTGACCACTGTCATCCTCTTGCGCGAGTAAAGCGCTTCATGAGTGGTCCGTCGCCTTAGTGTAAATCAAGAACAGTTTACCCGACTGCGGTGCAATAAGAATAGGAGGCTTCACTAGATACGCTTTGATATCCACGAATGCCCTCTGACAAGCGTCGTCCCAAATAAAGGACATGCCTTTCTTGCTCACCTAAGAGAATGGCTGGCACTTCCCTAATAGATTCGAGATGAATCGCCGAATATACACCAATCGCCCTCGTAACCCCTTGAGTTCTCTCAGATTTCTTAGAGGTTATAGTTCTTGTATTTCCTTCACTTTATCGTGGTCAACATAGATACCCTTATTAGTGACGACGAATCTGAGGAATTAGCCACTGGACATTCTAAGGAAAGACTTGGCAGAGTTCATCTTCAGCTGATGAGCTCGCATGAGCTCGAACACTATTCTCAGTCTTTAATTTGATCATGCTCATCGCGGTTTTTCAGTTCCAAATCATCAACGTAGCATTCGGCTATTTTTCGGAGGTGTTCCTGAAAAATCCTGGTCATCGCTCGCTCGTACGTAGCGCTCGCGTTCTTCAAACCGAACGACCTGACTGTGTAGCAGAAGATGTTGAGGGGAGCTCTGAACACCGTGTGTTTCACATCATCTAGGTGCATCTTGATTTGATTATAACCCTAAAAGCTATCCATGAAGGACATTCTCTCAAATCCACACGTGTTGTCGATGATGACATCGGTGATTGGGGGAGAGGGATGTCATCCTTTGGGCATGCGGTGTTCAGGTCTCTATAGTCGACACAAATCCCAATTGTCCCATTCTTCTTTAGGACCGGGACAATGTTCGCCACCCAATCTGTATGTTGTATCTTTGTGATGAAGCCTGACTCGATGAGCCTTTTTACTTCCGATCGATTTCCTCCATAATCTGTGGACGTAACTGTCTTTATTGTTGCTTAAAGGGTTTGGCATCCATCTTGATATTGAGGTGGTGGGTCGCCACATTTGGGTCGAGGCCCGACATATCTTCGTAGTTCTAAGCAAACACGTCAATATATTCCCTAGCAAGATTGATCAACTCCTCCTTTTCATCTGGGGGAAGACTACCACTCATGAAGATAGGCGTTGGATTAGCTTCGTCACCCATATTAACATGGATGACTATGTCTTCAGTCGGGGGTTCTCTCTGCTCGAACCGATCCCCATATTGCATGTTGAGGTGATGAATCTATGGGGGTTCCCATGTTGGCATCTCCTCGTCGTCCTCCATTGTGGTGGGGTCGGCTGTAGCCATATTTGACATTAAGGCTTTAAAATCTTCACTGAGGCTGATATCAAAGTTCCAGGTGGAGGAGTCGGATGAATATCCATCTTCTGCCTTGGGTGATCGGTTGTCTATCAACCAAGAGCACTCATCTTCTCGGGAGGATACATATCCCAATCCTCTCCTGAATGCATAATAATTGTCAGGTTTTCCTTTTGGGACATGCGTAGTTTTGGGCAGAAGTTGAAGACCTCCACTTGTGCAAAGTCATACCCCCACTTCTTCATGAGGTCTAGCATTTCAAGACTGTATTTGAATAGATGAAGTCCAACCCCATTGTCATCGGCGTCCTCTCCTAAGAAGTGATTCGGTGTTAGAATTAAATCTCCTTTTCCGGATACCAAGTCTTTTTCATTACTTGAATGATGAGTGTTGTCCCAAAAGAGTATTGGAATAGCTTCTGTGTTATACAGGATGATCGAGTCAGTAGGTGCAACTCAGGGTCATTGTATAATGCTGTCATTACATCGACAAAAGACAACGAGTATTCTAAATCATCTTTTATTAATTCGTCGGCAAGTTACCAATTACAACCTTCAGCTGATGATTCTTCATCATCACGATTGATTACATTGGGTACAGTGTTATTTAAAACAAAATCTCCATTGTAATCAAGCCCGGCTTCAGTATCAGTTTCCTCACCGCTGTCCGTGCCTTGGGCCAATGATTCAGTATCGAACTTATCACCGTAGAGGAGGGAATCAGTGAAGTAATTCTCCATGTCTTCCTTGGTAAAGGTGATGCAGGGGAGGTGCTTGACAGCTAGATTGCACTGTTGGGCTGTTGACAACTCCAGCTCTTCTGGAGCTTGTTTAATCGGAGTAAGGAAGACCTCAAAGTCAGCTAAGGCTTCCTAAAGGGTTATCGCATCTCCTTTTACCACCGCAACAACTCATAGAGCGTGATCCTCACCGGGATGTTAGCCAATTGGGCCATCACATCAAAGCGATACGGGGAGTTCGAACTTCCAGGTTTGTCTCTTCTAATCGGGTAATTGAATCGAGACTACTTTGGGAGATGAACTTCCTGAGGTTGCTTCTCCTTCGTTTTGATTGCATCCTCTTTGGCAGCCGCCTGCTGTTGTTCCTTTTCAGCACGTGTAAGGGGAGTCATTGCCACCTCCAGCTCCGTTAGCGTCTTGGCGTTCGGGTCAAGAGCCTCAGGGTACTTGTACCTGTACTTGCGCCCACTTCTGGTGAAAAAAGCTTTAGGCTGCTCTTCAGAGAGCTGAAACGTTACTATCTGCTGATCATCCTCCTCTAAGATTGCTGAAGTGGCATGGCATAGTTTCCCCTTCCCCTTAGATTTTTTCTTGGATAAGGAGGCTGCCCATTGACCATTTTCAAGTAAGTCCGGGTGGACCCACAGAACTTCGCCACTTGGAGTTGTATGTGACACAAGCCCTTTTCAGCGTTGTCTATGAGGATCGTCATTCACCGTCTTCATCGCCACTTTCACCACAGGCTCGGGTTCAAACCAAGTCAAACGTACGGATCCAAAGCTGATGGATACCGTGTTCACCCCAACCTTCTTTTCTTTGGTTGGCTTCAGCGTGATGACTCCCATATTGATTAAGGCTTAGATTTTATCCTTAAGGCCGTAGCATGACTTGGTAGGGTGGTGAACCGCCCTGTGGTAGGTGCAGTACCTCGGATCATTGGTCCTCCATGCTTCCTCTTGATTTTAGATCAGAGGTAGCTTGATCTTCTTATTCTTAACGAGATACTTGAAAAGACTAGGAATTTCATTCTCCCTGAAGGAATAGGTCTTTAGGAATCTTCGTTCCGAGGCCTTCTGCTTCTACAGCCCTTGTTCTCATTGCGACTGTGACTATTGTGGCGCTCGCAGTTGTGGCTGTTGCTGGGGTCGTAGTTAGAACATTTGGTTTGCGACTGCTATTCTTGACTGCTCTTTGCCTTTGCTGCATGGGATGAAATTGCATTTGGGAGCTTCTGGCGCTGGCTGGCCTCTTTCCGCCTTCTTCCTCTTGAGGAACCACTTAGCTTGCTCTCCGCGCACCTTCAGATCCTTCCATGTAGTAGAGGGCACTGTTCCCATCGCTTCAAGCACATCCAACGACAGGTTGTTATGGCAGGTCTGGAGGATGAACTCTTCGGTTATTAGATCTCGGCAGTTCATCACTTTGTTCTGGAACCATTTAACGAATGCATCCACAGTTTCTCCATCTTTCTGCTTTTCATCCAGCAATGTCCCGATGGATATTTCGGTGTCATCATCGAAGAAGTTCACAAGAAACATGGATTCCATATCATCCTAGCTGGTAACGCTCCTTGGTTTGAGACGGTGGTACCAATCGAAGGCAGCCCCGTGAAGGGTGCTAACCAATGACTGAACCATCAAAGGCTCGTTTCTAGAAATTATCCCCAAGTGGGATTTAAAGTAGATCAGGTGCTGGGTGGGGGACCCCTTTCCGTCGAACGGCGTGATGTTGATTAGGATGAACTTCGACAGATCTGGGATCGACTCCCAGTCCCTCGGGTATGGACACAATATTCCGATCTTCTTTACTTCTTGAGCGGAGATCAACGTGTTGATCTTACTCTCAAGATCCTTTATTTTTTCATTTTCTGGGGCAACAGCGTTGCCACTGGCATTCTCGTGACTACCCCTAGCATTTCGTTTTTCAGGGGGATGTCCGGCGCTACGGTCTTCTTCCCCATCTGTGTTGCTGTCAACATGATTAATATTGTTGCGATGACTGGATTCACCCTAGTAGTTTGTCAGTGCCTGAATTTGTTTGTCATGCATTTCTTACATCTGCTGCATGGCCTTCTCCATGTCAAACTTGAAGTTCTCCTTCTTCATGGCCATCACTTCTTCGAGCATTATGGCCACCTATTTGGCACTGATCATTAATGCTTCACAAGGTTGTCCTTCGCTAGAAACAATGTTGTCAGAACCCATTGTGGAGCCAGAATCTGACACTTCGTCATCCGACGACAATCCTTTTAGAATCTTGTCGTAATTGGAATGTCAAATCGTGCCGGTGCGCAACCGAGTTAACCGATCGGATGGTCAGGGACCGACACTAGTTGACGTTCCTCTACCTATCATGTTGTTGGCGACTCTCAGCAGTTTGTTGCTTCTCCTACGGAAGCGTCTTGACCTGGGTTTCGGCAGTCCTGCACCAAGTCTGTCGAAAACTGACACCCTTTCAGGAGTTGTTTTGTTGCAGCTACACTTCGATAGCACTGCCATGATCAACTTGGAGCAAAGGCACTACGCAGGCTTCTCAGATGAACTCCTCTTCTGGGACTTTCCTGCGCCCCCAGCACGATAGTACTACTCAATAGCATGAATGCCAGAGCAACCCATCGTGTGTTGGTACGACTTCTCAGGTATGACATCGTCGTGATTAGGAGAAAACGTCTCCTTCTGAGGACGGACTTCCTTATCAATGTCCCCAAAAGTAACTCGTATCGACATTCACCTACGTGGGTGTGAAGTCTTGACGGACTCTTGAACTTTGATTCTCAGTCTAGTATGTGGCGCTACAGAGGTCTTGTTGCCTTTGTTGAGGTGGGTGCGACCTCCTGCATCAGGAGTGACCCGTGATTTCCTCAACTAATTCAGGCGCTCCTTGATTAGAATTTTGCCTCGATCGCCTTGCAACAGGCTAAGCCACATCGTGATTGTTGGCTTAACAGCTATAGTAGGAATCAGCTTCGCTGGAAGCTTGGAACTAGACGCCGTAGATGGCCTCAGCGCCGGGGTAATTGAAGTTGTGGTGCCGGCGGACTTTGGCCTCAGCACCGGGGCAACTGGAATTGTAGTGCCGGCAGACTTTGGCTTCGGTGCCAGGGTGGCTAGAGTTGTAGTGTCGGTAGACTTCGACTTAGGTGCCGGGGCAGCTAGAGTTGGAGTGCCGGTAGACTTTGGCTTCGGTGCTGTGATCGCCGGAGTTGGAGTGCCGGCAGACTTGGGCCTCCAGGCTTAGCAGATTGTCGGCGGCTTCATGGCCACCTCTTCCTTCTTCAATTGGCGGGCTTGTTGCACCAAAGCCTGCCCCTGCGAAAGGAGTGCGCAGCGCTTCCGGATGCGCTCCTGAAGCGTTGAACAGTTCCGTTTGACTCAGAGCCATTCGCTTGCCGATGGCTTAGAGGCGCCACCGATCATCTGAGGCTGAAGCCTCTGCTATTACCTGGATCTTAGATCCACCTCATAGTGGATCCCATCCATTAATTGCATGGCCTTCGCGAATCTTCGCACCATGCTTTGTCGTCGTTGCTGCCGTGCTCCCTTAGAGAGTGCGAGCACGCCATCTGCGGTCATCTCAAGCACAGGGGGAACTTGGGCTGCGGGCGCCGAGGAAGTTTTATCGTTACGTACAACTTTGGCAGCAGTAGGGTTGGAATCGTCCTCCTGGGACTCAACATCTGAGGCCCACTGGATCTTCCTTGTAGCGGAGACCCTCTTGGACTTGCAGGGAGATGCGGATCTAGAGGAGGAGGAGGAGAGGTATTCCTCAAACTTTTGTTGGTAGAACTCATATTCAAGCTCTTCCTCCACCGAGATCGGGATCCGTGGTTGTGACATGACGACCTCAGATATGAGGCTGTTGGCTCCCACTGTGATTGCCAGCTTGTTCACGGGAAACGTTACGTCGATTGTCATTGATTGAACTCATTACAAACTTCAGTCACTTACAACGAAACTCAAATAAAAATGTCACCTTTTTATAAGGCTTATAATGAAAATCGAATAAAGATTACAACTTTATCTCCGTTAAAGAACAAATGTAGGATCTGTTTATCGGATCCTCGCTTGCGTGGCATCTTGTCCTATGCCGGGGACTCTGTTCCATCCGTGGACCGCCGCATGATTGGATCTAGGTGCTAGATCTACAGATCGATGATGATTATTTCATGAAGGAATTAGTCACTGACAGGGATCAACTCACGAAGGAGATGATCGCCGCAGTGGGTGAAATCGACAAAGCGAAGTCATGCATGAACCCTGGGATTAAGATGAAGCTTAATCCAGAGGGTAGATCTGATAGATCTGACCTAGATCGCCTTGATTCTAGTTTAGATCTACTCTAGATCTCCTCTTCACTGCGTGGATCTGAAGTGTGGCAAGTTCTTCGCTTGCACCAGATCTAGATCTGACTTCTCCTCTTCACGAATGCTCAGATCTGTGCACGAGAGCTCTCACAAATTCTAACCTCAGACGAAAATTCCAACCATCTCAAATGAGACCCCCCTCTCTATTTATAGGAGAAAGGGGGGTTTGTTGGCTGACACCAAGGTGTCTCGGCCGTGGCCGAGACCCTGTTTAGCCTCATTCCGATCTTTTTTCTGGGCTCAATTCTTTTGGTCATGCCATGATCATGTCGAGTCCGTGCTCGATTGATTTTTGTTGATTCCAGAGCATGATTGATTCAATTCCGTCGTCATTTAGGTCTGGTTGATTGCAACGTCAATTGGTTTGGTTCTGTCGACGTTCGAATCTGGTTGATTCTGTCTCATCGACTCTGGAATTTGATTGACTCAGTCTCGTCGACGCGGCGTTTGAGTCTGGTTGATCTCGTCTCGTTGATGTGTGATTCTGGTCGACTCACCTAATCGAAACTCACTGATTTGAAGATTTGTCATTGGATTTATTCCATGATTCGTCGCTTCACTGACTTGTACCCCTTGTCGATTCGCTTCGTGGGCTCGTTGACTCACTTTGTGCGTTTTGTAGCGCGATTATGTCATCAGCCATTCTTGGTCGCATCGTCGAATGAGTTGTCAATTGTCAACCCTACCATCACGAGTCACGTTCGGGCACTTACAGGCATTTTTTCAACACCTACAGCTTGGACCAGAAGATTTTTGTAGACCTACCGTCAATGAGTTTGATCAGCAAGGAAATTTGTGGTGGAGGATAAATTCAAGGCTATCCTCGAGGAAAGTGGGTGAAATATCCCACGAGGAACTTCCAGTTGAAACGGGTTATCCCGAATATACTAAGGATAGTATTTCTTCAAGAACTTCCCATTTATCAGCATCAATTGCCTGTCGCCATTTTGAGTAATCAGGCGATAAGCACCGCTCAAAAAGACTATCTCTATTACGAATGGTCCTTCCCATTTGGGTTTGAATTTACCTTTCTTTTAGAGTTAAGGATTATCGGTCGTCGAGCAGTGAGGACCAGATCTCCTTCCTTAAAACTCCTCTGTCATACTTTCTTGTTAAAAAATCTTGACATTCTGGCTTGGTAGAACTCAATGCGTTGTTGAGCTTCCAGACACTCTTCATCCAACATCTCGAGTTCTTCGAGATGTTTCTGATGTTGTTCTTAGGTCGTCATCTACGTTATGAGGGTGATGCGAAGTGACAGGATCTGGACTTCTAGCAGAAGAACTGCTTCACTCTCGTAGACCAGAGGGTACGGAGTAGCTCCGGTCGGTGTGCGTACAGTGGTGAGATATACCCAGAGTACTTCTTCGAGCTTATCGTCCCAGTCTCGCTTGTTGGTCTTCACAAGCTTTGATAAGATTTTGGTCATTGTCTTGTTGAACGCCTTAGCTAATCCATTCACAGCGGGATTGTAGGCTATTGACGAGACATCTTGAATCTTAAATTTCTCGCAAAACCTGATAAAGGCATTGCTGATGAATTGAGGACTGTTGTCCTGCACGATCCATCTCAACATACCATATCAGTAAATGACGTGATATTTTATGAACTTGATGACGTTGCTTGTCTTCAGCTCTTTAAGCTAGATTGCTTCAGTCCTCTTGGAGAAGTAGTCGGTGATAGCGAGAATGAACCGATCACCTTTGATCGACGGAGGAAAAATAGGACCCACAATGTCCATTCCCCATGTCTCGAATGGCCAAGATGTGCTAAAGGATGTATCTGCTCTGGAGGCTGATGCATATAATTCGCGTGAATTTGACACGCGTGGCACTTTTGAGCGTACTCGATTGCATCGTTGACCATTGTTGGCCAAGAGTACCCCATTTTCCTGATACGATCATACAGTTTGGGACCAGGCTGGTGTGTGCCACATTTCCCTTTGTGTGCTCCCTGAAGGACTTCTTCCACTTCCTTGTTTGAAAGGCACTGGCGTAAACAAGTCGTCGTACCCGCAATGATGTAATGTCCTAGTCTCTGCATCATAGAAGAACCTTGGTGCTCTTCTTCGAATTGATTCTCTCCCCTTCGCGTCCTCTGGCACAATACCATGTAGGATGTAGTCGATAATAGGAAAACGCAAATCTCAGTGTTCCAATTTGGTTTGGGTTGTGTATACCTCTTTGGTAACCACCCCCTTGCCTTCCACCTCTTTGTTATCTCTGTTATATATTTGGTACGAATAGCTGGTGGGTCTGGATAGTGACTAACTTCTCTGTCTTGGGAGATTGTGCTAACGACGCTGCTAACGCTGCTAGCGCATCCGCATATACGTTCTAGAGGCATGGAATATACTCGATGAAAAATTCTTCAAATGAGTCTGCCATCTTAATAGCCTCTTGGTGATATGGAATTAGATCTAGATTCCTGACTTCATAGTCTCCACGAATCTATTTGACTATTAATTATGAATCGCTGTAGGCTTCGAGATATTCGACCCCTAGCTCTTTGGTGAAATTGAGTCTAATAAGCAACGTGTTCTATTCAGCCACATTATTGGAGCACGACTCAGTTAATGAATAAGCCCACGACATCACATGTTTCCCCAGAGAGACTAAGACAACTCTAACTCTGGCAGAAATCTTAGAACATCTGGGGGTGCTCGCCACATTAGTTTTGCGAGAAGCTCTGTCAAAGTACAATCACCATATTTTTTAATGCGACATGGTGTTGACTTTGTGGGCTTCATCTGGCAAGTCATCATATAATTCGCCTGTGTCTGTCATCGAATTTGCTGCTAAAAGATCACTAATCGCTTGTCCTTTGACTGACTTCTGTTGTTTGAAGTGCAAGTCATATTGCGATAAGAGCAAGGCCCATTTCACCAAACGCCAACTCATGGAGGCTGGTTGCATCATGAATATCTGGATTGGATTTACGTTGGAGATAACATAAATCATTTGTCCAACCAAGTAGTGTCACATCTTCTGAATCACGAATACTATTGCAAGACACTGCTTCTCGATCAGAGGATAACTAGACTCAGCACTGACTAAAGTTCAGCTCAGGTAATAGACTGCCTATTCGTGACCGCTGTCATCATCTTGCGCTAGTAAAGCGCTTAACGAATGGTCCGTCGCCTTGATGTAAATCAGGAATGTTTTACCTAGATGCAGTGCAACAAGAACAGAAGGCTTCGATGGATATGCTTTGATATCCTCTAATACCCTCTGACAAACATCGTCCCAAATAAAGGACACACCTTTCTTGTTCAGGTTAGAGAATGGCTGGCACTTCTCTGATAGATTCGAGATGAATCACCGAATATACGCCAATCACCCCAGTAACCCCCTGAGTTCTCTCAGATTTCTTACAGGTTGCAGTTCTTGTATTGCCTTCACTTTATCGAGGTCAACATGGATACCCTTATTAGTGACGACGAATCCGAGGAACTTGCCACTAAACATCCCGAGGAAGGACTTGGCAAGGTTCATCCTCAGCTGATGAGCTTGCATGAGCTCGAATACTGTCCTCAGGTCTTTGATATGATCACTTTTATCGCTACTTTTCACAACCAAATCATCAACGTAGCACTCGACTATTTTCTAGAGATGATCTTGGAAAATCTTCGTCATCGCTCGCTGGTACGTGGTGCCTGCATTCTTCAAATCGAACGGCATGACTGTATAGCAGAAGATGCTGAGGGGAGCTCTGAACGCCGTGTGTTTCACATCATCCGGGTGCATCTTTATTAGATTATAATCAGAAAAACCATCCATGAAGGACATTCTCTTGATTCCACACGTGTTGTCGATGATGACATTGGTGATCGGGAGAGGAAAGTCGTCCTTTGGACATGTGACATTCAGGTCTTGATAGTCGACATAGATTCTGATTATCCCATTCTTTTTCAAAATGGAGACAATATTTATCACCCAATCTAGATGCTGTATGTCCGTGATGAAGCTTGACTCGACGAGTCTCTTCATTTCTACCACGATTGCCTCTATGATCTGCACACGAAACTGTCTTTGTTATTACTTTACAGGTTTGGCATCCGTCTTGATATTGAGGCGATGAGTTGCCACATTTGGGTCGAGCCCTGGCATATCTTCATAGTTCCAAGCGAACACGTCAATATATTCCCTAATAAGAGCGATCAATTTCTTAGTTTCATCTAGGGGAAGACTACCGCTCCTGAAGATGGGCTTTGGATTACCTTCATCGCCCATGTTGACCTGAACGACTATGTATTTAGTGGAGGGTTCTCTCTGCTCGAATTGGTTCCCGTACTGCATGTTGAGGTGATGAATCCATGGGTCTTCCCATGTTGGCATCTCCTCATCATCCTCCATTATGGCGAGGTCGGCTGCAGCCATATTTGACACTAAGGCTTTGAAGGTTTCACCGAGACTGACGTCAGAATCCTAAGCAGATGAGTCAAATGAGTATCCATCTTCTGCCTTGGGCCATCGGTTGTCTTTCAACCAAGAGCACTCATCTTCTGTGGAGGATACGTATTCCAATCCTCTCTTGAATGTGTAATAATTGTCAGGCTTTCTTTTTGGGACATGCGCAGCTTTGGGCAGAAGTTGAAGACCTCGTCTGAAACAAAGACCTCCCCTTGCACAAAGTCATACCCCCACTTCTTCATGAGGTCGAGCGTTTCTGGACTGTATCTGAATAGATGAAGTCTAGGCACGTTGTCATCGACGTCCTCTCCTAAGAATTGATTCGATGTTAGAATTGCTTCTCCTTTTTTGTAGACCAAGTCTTTTTTATTACTTGTTCTACCCGGGATAACAAGTGTTGTCCCAAAAGAGTCTTGGAACAACTTCTATGTTTTACAGGATGATTGAGTCGGTAGGTGCAACTTAGGGTCATTGTATAATCCTGTCATTACATCGGCAAAAGACAATGAGTACTCTAAATCATCTTTTATTAATTTGTCGGTAAGTTGCTAATTACAACTTTCATTCGATGATTCTTCATTGTCAAGATTGATTACAACAGGTACAATGTTATTTAAAATAAAATTGCCATCGTATAAAGCCCAGCTTCGGTATGAGCTTCCTCACTGCTGTCCGTGCCTTGGGTCGATGATTCAGTATCGTACTTATCACCATAAAGGAGAGAATCAGTGAAGTAAATCTCCATTCCCTTAAACGGTTGTTTGTCCGTGACCACCATCTTGACTATATTATTCGTGTCTACATATTTCAGATACTGATGAAGAGTGGAGGGAACTATAACATTATTATGGATCTAAAGTCAACCCAACAATAAGTTATGGGAAGTCTCTGCGTTAATCACATAACATGTGACTCCAGACTTCAGAACTCCCATCTAGTACTTCACTCAGATCTTACCAAGCGGCCGTGATTCGCTGGTATTAAATCCATAGATCACTGTGCCTGTTGATGCTAGCCTACTGGTAGGAATCACGAGACTATACATGAGGCACAAGGGCATGATGCTCACAACGGAACTGAATCAACTTGAATCCGGTTATAACTTCACCAGAGCCAATGTACCCGGTGAAATAAAGCGGCCTGTCATGCTGCAAATTCTTCATCTGCATGTTCTCCTTGGTAATGATGATGCAGGGAATTTGCTTGGCAGTAAGGTTACACTGCTAGACAGAAGACTGTGGATCTTCAAGAGTTGGCTTTATCCGAGTGAGGTAGACTTCAGAGTCAGGTAGGGCTTCCTGAAGGGCTTCGCAGGTCTCTTTAGATAGACGCAACAGTTCATGGAGAGTGATCCTTGCCGGGATGTTAGCCAATTGAGCCATCGCGTCAAAGTGGTACGGGGAGTTCGAACTTCCCATTTTGTCTCTTCCAGTCAGGCGATTGAATCGAGACTACTTCAGGAGTTGAACCTCCTGAAGTTGCTTCTCCTTTGGTTTGGCCACGTCCTCCTTGACAGCCGCCTGCTGTTGTATCTTTTCAGCTCTCATAAGGGGAGTTATCGGCATTCCCAGCTCCATCAATGTCTTCGCATTAGGATCAGGAACTTCAGGGTACTTGCATCTGTACTCGTGCTCGCTCCTAGTGGCGAGGAATTCAAGTTGTTCTTTGGAGAGCTGGAACGTCACCATTTGTTCATCATCCTCTTCCAAGATTACTGAGGTGGCGTGGTATAATTTCCCCATTCACTTCAACTTCTTTTTGGATGACGAAGGGGCTGTCCACTGATCATCTTCTAGCAGGTCAGGATGGACCAACAGAATTTCTCTGCTTGGGGTGGTGTGTGGCACAAGACCCTTTTCATGCTACCCATGAGGATCATCGTTCACTGTCTTCACCCCTACTTTAATGACAGGCTCCGGCTGGAACTAAGTCAGCGGTACTGATCCAAAGTTAATAGGTATGGCATTCACCGCCACTTTCTTCTCCTTTGACGGCTTCAAGGTAATAACTCCCACATCGATCATGGCTTGGATTTTATCCTTGAGATGATAACACGCCTTCGTTGGGTGGTGCACTACTCAGTGGTATGCACAGTACTTCGGGTCATTGACCTTGTTGGCCTCCTCTCGATTCACGATCAGTGGTAGCTGGATCTTGTTATTTTCCAGGAGATATTGAAGATTCCGGGAACCTCATCATCCTTGAAGGAGTATATCTTGGGGACTCCAGAGGCTTTTGTTGCTGTGGCCTCTGCTGCCATTGGGGCGATGACTGTTGCGATGCCCGATGTTGTGGCTCTTGTTGTGGCTGTGGCTGGAATGTCTGGTTGGCAACCGCTGTTTTTGCCTGTTCCTTCCCCTTGTTGCGTGGGACGAAGTTGCTTTTTGGAGCTTCTGCCATCGGCTGGCCTCTTTTTGCCTTCTTCCTCCTGAGGAACTGTTCAGCTTGCTCCCCACGCACTTTTAGATCCTTCCATGTAGTGGAAGATGCTGTTCCTAGCGCTTCGAGCACATCTAATGACAGGTTGTTGTGGCAGGTCTTGAGAACGAATTCCTCAGTTATCAGATCCCAGCAGTTCATTGCCTTGTTCCGGAACCATTTGATGAAGGTATCCGCAGTTTCCTCGTCCTTTTGCTTCTCATCCAACAATGTCCCGATAGATATTTCAGTGTTATCATCAAAGGAGTTCGCAAAGAACATGGACTCCATGTCGTCCTAGCTGGTAACGCTCCCTAGTTTGAGACGGCGGTATCAATCTAAGGCAGCTCCTCGAAGGGTGCCAACGAATGACCGAACCATCAAGGGCTAATTTCTAAAAATGACCCCCAAGTGAGACTTGAAGTAGATCAAATGTTGGGTGGGGGACCCTTTCCCGCTGAATGGCGTGAAGTTAATCAAGATGAACTTTGACGGATATGGGATAGACTCCCACTCTCTTGGGTATGGACACAGTATGCCCGTCTTATTCACCTCTTGAGCGGAGATCAATGTGTTGATCTTACTCTCGAGGTCCTTTATCTTCTTATTTTCTAGGACAACGACATTGCCATTAGATTCTCGTGACTACCCCTAGCATTTTGTTCGTCAGAGGCATGTCCGGCGCCACGGTCTTCTTCCCCGTCTATGTCGCTGTCAAGTTGATTGACGTTGTTGTGACGATTGGATTCACCCTGGAGGTTGGTCAGTACTTGAATTTGCTGGTCATGCATTTCTCGCATCTGCTGCATAGCCATCTCCATTTCGAACTTAAAGTTCTCTATCTGTTTGGCCATTCCCTCTTCAAGCATCTTGGCCACCTGTTCGGCATTGATCATAAGTGCTTCACGAGGTTGTTCCTCACTAGAGACTATGTTATCAGAGGCCAGTACAGAGTCAGCATCTGACACTTCATCATCTGATAGCAACCGCTTCAGTATCTTATTGTAATTGGACCATCGAATAGTCCCGGTCTGCAACTATGTTATGTGGTCAGATGGTTGGGAATCGACACGCGTCGACGTTCCTCTGCCTGTCATGTCGTTGGTGACTCTTAGCAGTTCATCGCTTCTCCTACAGAAGCATCTTGATCTGGGCTTCGGCAGTCCGACACCAAGTCTGTCAAAGATTGACACCCTGTCCGGAGTTGCTTTGGTGTAGTTGCACTCTGATAGCACTGCTCTGCTCAACTTGGAACAGATGCACTATGCAGGCCTTTCAGGGGAACTCCTCTTTCGAGATTTATTCATACCCTTAGCACGATAGTACAACTCATCGGCATGAATGTCAGAGCAACCCATCATGTGCTGGCACAACTTCTTAGGTATGATGTCATCGTCATCAGTCGAAAACGTCTCCTTCTGAGGACGGACTGCCTTATCAAGGTCTCTAAAAGTAACTCGTCTCAACGTTCCCCTATGTAGGCATGAAGTCTCGACGGACTTTTGAACTTCGATTCTGAGTCCGGTTGGTGGCGCTGCAGGGGTCTTGTTACCTTTGTTGAGGTGGGTGCGACCTCCTGTATCAGGAGTGACTCGTGATTTTCCTCAATGGACCTAGGTGTTCCTTGATCAGAATTTTGCCTCGATTGTCTTGTAACGGGCTGAGGCGCTCTGTGATTGTTGGCTTGCCAGTTGAAGTAGGAACCAGCTTAGGTAGGAGCTAGGAAGTAGACGTCGTAGATGGCCTCAGTGCTGGGGTGACTGAAGTTGGGGTGCCGGCGGGCTTTGGCCTCGGCGCTAGGGCAACTCGTGTCGGGGTGCCGGCGGACTTTAGCTTTGGTGCCGGGGCAACTGGAGTTGAAGCGCCGTCAGACTTGGGCTTTGGCGAGGTGGCCCCTGGAGTTAGATTGCTGGTGGACTTGGGCCTCCAAACTTCATGGATTCTCGGTGGCTTTGTGGCCACCTCGTCCTTCTTCAGTTGGTGTGCTTGTTGCACCAAAGCCCATGCCTGCGCAAGGAGTGCGCGGCACTTCCGAATGTGCTCCTGAAGTGTGGAATGGTTCTGATTGACTCGGACCCATTCATTTGTCGATGGCTTGGAGGGGCCGCCGATCATTTTAGGCTGAAGCCTTTGCTGCAACATGGATCTTAGATCCACCTCATAGCGGATCCCATCTGTTGATTGCATGGCTTTTGCGAATCTTCATGCCATGCTTTGTTATCGTCGCTACCGTGCTCGCTTGGAGGGCTGGCACGCCATCGGCGATCATCTCAGGCATGGGGGGAACTTGGGCTATGGGCGCCGAGGGGGTTTTACCACTAACTGCAACGTTGGCAGCAGCGGGGTTAGAATTGTCCTCTTGGGACTCAACATCTGAAGTCCACCGGATCTACTTTGCAGCGGAGATTCTTTTGGAATGGCGGGGAGAGGCAGGTCTAGATGAGGAGGAGAGATACTCCTCGAACTTCTGTTGGTCGAACTTGTACTTGACCTCATCTTCAACCGAGATCTGGATCCGCGGTTGCGACATGAGACCTCAGATCTGAGGCCGTTGCACCCACTGTGGTCGCCAGCTGTTCGCGGGGAAAGTTGCTGTGATTGTCATTGATTGAACTTGTTAAAACTTTTTGGCTTTTACAACATAATTCAAATAAAAATCGCCTTTTGACAAGGCTTACAATGAAAATCAATAAAAGATAATATCTTTTTAACCCTTTTGTGAACAAACGCGGGATCCGTTTATCGGATCCTCACTTACGTGAGATCTTGGCCTGTGCTGAGGACTCTTTTATCTGTCCGTGGACCACCGCGTGATCAGATCTAGGTACTAGATCTACAGATCTGTGGTGCTTATTTTGTGAAAGAAATAACCACCGACGGGAATCAACTCACGAAGGAGATGATCGGCGGAGCGGGTGAAATCGACAAAGCGAAGTCACGCATGAACCCTGAGATTAAGATGAAGCTTAATCTAGAGGGTAGGATCGTAGATCTAACCTGGACTGATGTAGAACTGGTCTGGATCTACTCTGAATCTCCTCCTCGCCACGTGGATCTGAAGTAGAATGCGTTCTTCACTTGCATGGGATCTAGATCTGACTTCTCTTCTTCGCGAATGCTCAGATCTGTGCACAAGAGCTCTTACAAGTCCTAGCCTCAGATAAAAATTTCCAACCAGTGCAAATGAGACCCCCCCTCTATTTATAGGGAGAGGGGGGTCTGTTGGTCGACACCAAGGTGTCTTGGCCAAGTGGTCGAGACACCAAATGGTGTCTCATCTAAAATTGGTCGAGACCCTTTGGTTTTAGTGTTTTCGTCCGTTCCTGATTCCTCCTGGTGTTTCGTCTAATCTCGATTTACCTCAGTCACCTCGAGTCTAAGTCTGAATGTTTGTCTTGTTCATTCTAGAGCTCGGTCGATTCAATTCCATCACCGTTTAGGTCTGGTTGATTGTAGCGTCGATCGGTTTGGTTCCGTCGATGTTCGAGCCTGGTTGATTCTGTCTCCTTGACATGTGAGTCTGGTTGACTCACCTTGTCGAAACTCACTGATCCAAAGCTTCGTCGTTGGATTTATTTCATGATACACTGCTTCACTGACTTGTACGCCTTGCCGATTCGCCCTTGCACTTGTCGACTTGCTTTGTACATTTTGCGACGCGATTACGTCATCAACAGTTCTTGGTCGCATCGTCGGATGGGTCGTCAGTTGTCAACCCACCGTCACGAATCACATTTGGGCACTTACAGGCTTTTTTCAATGCTTACCGTGGGTTCGAACTTCCTACCACATACTCTTTAGGGAGGTGGAAGCTCAAAAGATCGACGTGGAGGTTGATGTGGAGAAGGCTCTTAAGGAGCTGTCGGTTAAGGAGGATGAACTGGGGGATTGCCTCCATGAGATGGAAATGCGGGAAAGAAATGTCGACAACCTCAAAGCTTCAGATCTTTGGAAGTCTGCCAAGATCGAACAGCTTAAGCGCCAACATGGTGAGAGCGAGAGGAAAGCGAGGCACTCATTAGAGGAGGTCACGCAGGGGCTTCGGGAGAGAGACAACACTTTGGTGCAGGCTAAGGCCGAGCGGCAAGCCACCCATTATGCAAAGGGTCAGCTAGAGGAGGAGCAGTTGGCTTGGTCCAAGCTTCAAGAGGAGTTTGCTAGGCATGAGGTTCTCTAGTTGAGGCCCAGAGCTACATTGCCTACTTGGAATCTAAGACTCATTGGTAAGAGGTCGTCAAGGAGTATCGCCATGACATCTTTGCAAAAGCGGAGGTGGTGATAGCTTGCAAGGTGGGGCTCGACTACCTCAAGGCATAGCTCCCTGCCGAGATGAAGAGCCTACCCGACTACTTCCACTATCCACCAAGAGTTGCCAACTGCCTAGACATACTCTTGGACATAAAGAAGTAGGGCATGGGGCTTGATATCTAGGGGCAGGACGCTGGTAAGGAGGAGTTAGGCGATGAGGCCAATGAGGAGGCCTACGAGAAGGCTAAAGTATGGGGCCAGGGCTCGATTGTGGAAGCTAACGAGGTTTCGAGCTAGAAACAAGATGGTAGGGCCGAGCTAGAAGTCTGGTTGACTCCTTCTCCACCTGCCGCCAGCGCCTCCTTCCCTTTGACTCCTAGAGCGGGGATGGATTTCTCCTAGCCCCCTCGACTTAGTTTCCGCTAATTTTTGTATCTCTATACATGATTGTAGGTTTTGAAAAATCGCTTGTCAATGCCCGAATCAGACTCGTGAAGGTGGATTCACGCCTGACGAACCATCGACCGACGCGACTGAGAAACAGATGACGCAATAACACCACAAAACGCATGAAGCACGTCGACGAACATCTGAGTTTAGTTGACGAGGCGTACACGTCACCGGAACGACATACCGCGGAATAAATCCGACAGTCACATTCCAAAACAGTGCGAATCAGCTCGGCGAATCAATCGGACTCGTACGTCGACGCGGACGTAAGCGACGACGAATCGACGGATCAACCGATCCAATTCTGGACTTGACGAGATAATCGAAAGATACCGGAACACAGCTCTGGGCAGACGAAACATTGGGAAGAGTCGGAAAACGGCGCGAAAATGATGAGAACTTCAGCCACATGGCCGAAGTGCTCGGCCAAGGCCGAGCACTTGTGATGTCCCCCCCCCTCTTTCAAATCCTATAAATAGGAGAGGGGGTGCTCAGATCTGGGGGTTGGAATTTTTGACAGAAGAACCAGATCTACGTGGGAGCTCCGTCAGATTCAAACAACCGTCGACGCGCGCAGTTCGAGTCTACGTCAGCACCCGCCAATCTTAAGGTCAGGTATTGCGATCTAACTCGCCCTCTAGTCTAAGCTGCATCTTAGACTCATGATACCCTCTAATCTAGGATGTCCTAGATTCAGGGTTAGCTTGTGATTTCTCCTCGTAGATCTCACCAGCTCCGGTTATCTTCCCCATCGTGGGTTGGTTCCCGTCAGATCTGCAGTCCTAGCACCTAG
>JBAKGM010022575.1:0-25032 GCA_037177215.1 Asparagus racemosus
GGCATAGGCATTATCTAATCTGCAAAATGAACCAAACTCATGAACCATTTTAATTATACGTCCTATGAGAAATATACATCCATAATTCTAAATGCAATAGAAGATCCTTATGAAATCAAATAACAAAAAATTCGAAGTTAAATATACCTCAAATTAAAAAAAATCCATCTATCTCAAAACAATAAAAGAGATTTCATGATATCACCTTTAAATTGCAAATCTAAGATCAACATACCAAAAGAATTATAAAATTAATATAATGAGATAAAAGACCTATATTTCCTTGTAATCAGAATGCGAAATTTACCGTGAAGGAATCAGCGGGAAGGAGCCAACCCTAATCCCGATCGCAATCCTCATGATCCCCAAAAAATTTAGAGCAACATGGGAAATTGGAGGGGAAAATTTATAGATAAAAATATGATTTTTTTTTTGGGGGATAATTTTGGCCCTCTTTTTTAAGAAAGAGGGGAAACGGAGAGGCGTTCACAATGTTCGCGGGAAGATCGGTACTTTATAAGCAGCGGGAGATATTAGGACATGCGCGCTTTTTTTTTTTTTTCTTTTTTCCCTTCTCTACAAAGAAATTATATGTAGAATGGAGCTTTTTATTAAAAAAAGACCAATTTTGAAACTTTATTAGCAAAATAGACCTATTTTTTATATAATTAGCAAAATCAACCTTTTTTAAGTCAAAAATAAAGCTTTGAAATAAACGGAACTACTAGTGTCGTGTATTTAGTGGTGCCTAATTACACCCTACTAAATTTTAATTAGTCTCGTGTTTTTTTAAGTTCAATTAGCATGTGATTAGGCAACACTAATTGCACTAGACTACTAGTCCCCTGTATTTTAAAAACTATATTTTGCAAAATCAATTAAAGAGGCCGATTTTGCTAATTAAATCCACAGAATGTCAATTTTGCTAATAAAGTTTCAAAAAAGGTCTTTTTTTAATAAAAAAATTCCTATTTAGAAATTCATATAAAAGTGAGGATAAGCTTAGGGGGTGTTTGGTTCACATGTTATAGGAATTTTTTTTTGAGAAATGGCAGATTCGTAAATACAACTTTTCCTATAATTGAGTTTTCATGTGTGTGATTCACTCAACATTTACAGAAAATATTTTTCAAAAGTACAAAATTGTAGGAAAATAATTTTCTACCATTTTGAGAGGAAATTGATCAGAAAACTGACATATATATATTTTAATATTTTACCCGTAGTCTATCCCATTTTCCCAGCCCCGAATCCATTTCCTCCTCATCTTTTTCGGCGGAAAACCTAGGGCTAGGGCTCTGTCGATCTCCCGCCATCTTTCGTCATCCTCACGCGCTCCCGCTCTCTGCTATTTCCCTTTCCTCTTCCTCACGATCTCACGCCCTCTTTACGCTTCCAGTCCTGAACTCACTTTTTACCCCAATGCGGTCATCGGATCTCTCGACGAGGAGGTCGGTCGGATTTCTTCAACAACTAAGCGCGGACCTCCATCACCGCCCTAAACTTCAATCAGAGGAGAACCCCATCACCACCATCATCATCCTAAGCTTTGACCTGCACCTCTTCGATTAGGTATTTCACCCTCAATTGTATAAACTTATCAAATGACTTTATCTCTAACAGATAGTCCGAATAGTGAAGCCAATGACAAGATCAGGACACACATTTCTTAATTAAAAGAATAAAAGGAGAAGATGACTGTATACCATCCTTAAATAGAGATAATCTCTGGTCAAAATCCTCCCTTTCATTTCTCTTCAGGCCAAAGTTCTCAACTTGCAATCACCCAAGAACCATAATTTGATAATCTCATAAATTTGCAATGATGGGGTTTTCTTTTTTAATAACATCAAAGTTTTCTCTAATTAAAAAAACCTCATATTTCCCTTAAATTTTGCTACTTCACATGATTGACATTTACTTTGCGTCCATGTTGCTAAGTACTTTAGATGATATTTTGTAACTAATTCAACGTTAGATTTTCAAACTTATATTTTGTTAATTGTAAACTTTAGATGTTGCAATTCATTATGCTAATTGTTGTTGTTGCTAATTTTTCTTGTTGGCTAATTGTGCTTAGATTAAGATAATGCACGTTGTGAGCTTTAATAATGGATGGCTTATGTTGGTGCTCAAATCTGGTATGGGCTCTATTCATTCATGTTTATTTTTTAGATGGGCAATGATGAGGATAATTCACTGATAATGCAGCTTATAATTATGTTGTGATGTTTAGGCGAGGTTATTTTGTGTGGAATGAATTCCTTCAAAATAGCAGCCTACGTTGCATCATAATTTTATAGGCGAGACATTCTTTTATGACAACTTGAAATTTATCCTGAGCTCTAATAAGTATTCATAGGTGGTTTAGCTCCATATTGTGGTGTTTGTGGTTGTTTAGCTCCATCTTGTGGCCTTTGAGCTTGTTTCGCTCAATATTGTGGTTTCGAGCTTGTTTACTATCTTGTGGCCTTTGAGCTTTGTTTTTGTGGTTGTTTAGCTCCATATTATGGTTTTTGAGCTTGTTTAGCTCTATATTGTGGTTTTTGAGCTTGTTTAGCTCCATCTTGTGGCCTTTGAGCTTGTTTAGCTCCCTATTGTGGCTTTTGAGCTTGTTTAGCTCCATATTGTCGTTTTTGAGCTTGTTTAGCTCCATCTTATGGCCTTTGAGCTTGTTTAGCTCCATGTTGTGGTGTTTGTGGTTGTCTAGCTACATCTTGTGGTTTTTGAGCTTGTTTAGCTCCATATTGTGGTTTTTGAGCTTGTTTAGCTCCATCTTGTGGCCTTTGATCTTGTTTAGCTCTCTATTATGGTTTTTGAGCTTGTTTAGCTCCATATTGTGGTTTTTGTGCTTGTTTAGCTCCATATTGTGGTGTTTGTGGTTGCTTAGCTACTTCTTGCGGCCTTTGAGCTTGTTTAGCTCCATGTTGTGGTGTTTGTGGCTGTTTAGCTCCATCTTGTGGCGTTTGAGCTTGTTTAGCTCTATATTGCAGTTTTTGAGCAAGTTTACTATCTTGTGGCCTTTGAGCTTGTTTAGCTCTATATTGTAGTTTTTGAGCTTGTTTAGCTTGGCTTGTGGGTTCTGAGCTTGTTTAGCTCCATCTTGTGGCTTCTGAGCTTGTTTAGCTCCATCTTGTGGCCTTTGAGCTTGTTTAGCTCCATATTGTGGTTTTTGAGCTTGTTTAGCTCTATATTGTGTGGGTTTGGGTTCTACATTGAGCTCGATTTGAGCTTCTAGCAATGATGATGGTCAATTTAAGAAAACTACAAACTAATTTACAATGTTCATAGTAAGATAAGGCATTCTTTAGTACGATATTAGAACACAATCTACTTGAACTTGTATTTTGAAGTTGAGGCGATCAATTTTGATAAAAGACCAATAGCCGAGCCAATATCCCCTAACTATCTTTCATAGTTGTAATATTCTTTTCCATATTTTTCAACTTTGAAAGTTTTGTGTTCATGGATAGTTGAGGATAGAGTGATTTTATAGGATTTGATCATGTCAAACTAGCCATTAATATAGCCATTGTAAAGTTATAAATAAGATTGTTGGCAAATTTCTAAAAAAATTTCATATGCAACCAGACAAAAGAAAAGGAAAACTTGACATTTCTATAAAGTACGAGGCCCATTTTCTTGTTTTTAACTGAACACAAGAAAAGGAAATTTTGTACTTTTTAACTTCTCAAAACTTTATTTGGGTGGAAAACATTTCCTGTAAAAATGGGTTGAAAACATTTCCTATAATTTCATTTCCTTGAACCAAACACCCCCTAAATCTAATAGCTCAAAATTACTCGATTGGAACCACGGTCGAAATTTATTCAGAGTAGGGTAGGGTCTTTACATTAGGTGGTACACGTGTCACCATCTTATTGGCTAATGTAATTAGAGTATTTACTTGGTGGGTGAGTAAATCTATGTGTCAAGACCTCATTGGTGGAGGAAGGTTCCTCTAATGTGTATAATGATCAGGGAAGTTATAAAAGTGGCAATCAGAGAGATCGATTATAGATTTGATATCACCTAACTTGGTAAGTTGATGATTTGGTATGTTTCAAATCAATCATCTTTTATCAGGCAACCCTCATTAAGGTTAGGCTAGGCTGGAGCAAGGCATGGTATTCAAACTGAGATGAGCTCATCATCAAGGGCCATGGCTTCCTATCCGGGCTTTAGTTGTCAAACTTAGAGTTGCGACCTACGTTAAGTAGGCTGAGTGCAGATTTCTCATACTTTAGTAAGTCAAGTAAGTTTACCTCTTTACTGAGTCATTTCCTGATGTGGCAGGGTCTTGCTAGCCCAAATTGCAAAATCCAGGTTATATACATAACAATATCTTTTATATTTTTCTAGTGCTCAGTTAAACTATCGATTGGACTTTGAGGGTGTCTATCATGCATAAAGAAAACAAAAGGGGTTATCTGACATTGCTGATGAAATCCTAGACTCTCGTGCAATGTGACAATAGGTGGTGCATGTGCTTCTAGGTAGGCTCCTAATCAAGCCTTCTTCTGATATGCCAGAGTGGATGACGCCAACTCTTCAATTGGTAGCTCATTGTTAGTCATGTCAAAATCATTGGTACTCTATCCTAACAACATGGTTGAAACTGTCACAGAAAGTCTACGCGACCATGGCCGAGGAGGAGGTGGTTGCGAGGGATTCGTGCCAAGGAGGTAAGCCAAATGTTTGGTTGTTGGATCCTTGGTAGGGCGCGATGATTTTGACGAGATTCCAAGGTGATTACAACGAATGATTAGACAACTTGTAGCCTGAGTTAGACGAGTTGCAACTTCAGTTACATGTGTGTCCAGTCCATTAAGGAAAATATTTTAGCATAGTCCAAATTAAATACTAATCTATCCATATTTAATATTTTAATTCTTAGTTAGCTGAGCGATGTGGTCAAATATTGATTTGATTATTTTTCGAGTTGTGGTGGATCTTACCTTGTATTCCATTAGACTATACATTTGTACCCATATCACAACTACAGTATCAAACTTGGATTTCTTCAAGAACTCTTTATAGATATACTGAAGTTAATAGATTTACCGCCGTAGAATGTCTTTTCATAGTTATACTGAACCTTATAATATTAGTATATTGTATTACCAATATTTCCAAATATCATTTAGTTTAATTGGTAGTAGCGTTCAGATAAAAAAGTGGAGGTATTGGGTTCAAAAGCGAGGTAAATTACTCTAAACCCCTATAGCTTTTAGCATTTTGTAGTAAAACCCCAAAAACTTTCAAAATCACACTAAACCCACAATAACATTAGCAAAGAAGCCACAATAAGTTTATGCACTTTGTGGATAACCCCCATAAATTAGGACCAATAACCCCATTAAATTAGAACCAAGAAACAGCATAAAAAAGAAATTTGGAGAGTTATTGGGGGTTTAGTGTATTTTTGCAGAAAACCAGCAATAAGTTTCTACATTTTGGTAGAAAACTCCCACAAATTAGAAACCAATGCCCCCATAAGTTAGAACAAAAAAAACAACAAAAAAAGGCTTGGAAAGTTATTGGGGGTTTCGTGTAATTTACCTAAAAGATATTGGTGGTTTTCTGTAAAAGTTATTAGTGGTTTAGTGCTTTTAGGGGTTTACTGCAAAATGCTAAAGTTCTTGGCGGACTAGTGTAATTTACCTTGAAAAAACTATACATCTATGTGGCCAAAAAATTATTAGACATAAAATATTATTTTTTAGAGCTAGGCACACCTCAATAAGAGACATTTTGTAACTTATAAATTAATCATTTTTAGGCCTAACAACTGCCAAAACAACTCTTTAGAGCCAAGATATTTCATGCATTTTAATAAGATAATATAATAATAAGATGAGGTATAATATAAACATCTTTTGCCTATAAACCAAAATTTAGCCTAATTAGTTTGAAATTCACCTTTCTTCTCTAGTAAGCCCAAATTCTCACCCCTCTCCCCAAATTTATTTGTAAATCCGGCTACAACTAAAATGACTCTTAGACCCAAAATACTTCAACCAACGTTTTATTTGTATTTTTCGAACCTGCTTGCTTCAGAAAAGTTTATTTTTTTGCTTCAAGAAAGGTTATTTGAAATCTAGTTTGTGTTCTAGCAGTTTATTGCATATTATGAGTTGTGATATTTCATTATAACTAGCTAACTAAGTAGTTAGGTAGACATTGTATATAAAGCAATTTTTAAACTTTTTTTTTTCTTTTTTTTCACACTAATGTCCTGCCATCAAAATTATAAATGATTTTGACCTATAAATCGAAAGTTTTACCCCTAGTTATTTTAAACCTACGCCAATCTAAAAATGATTTTCTTCTATAAACGAAATTTTTGTTATCTTTGTTTATGTTTAAAAACTCATCCACTTTCAAAAAGCACTCTTAGCTCTACAATACTCCTCTGATTACTTTTAAATGAATTTTGTATTTCAACACTTTGGTAAATGGTATGGGTTTCTATATTATACTATAGCTTTCTATATTTTTCTTAGGTTGTTATGTATACGGTGCATATTTTGAACTAGATAGTTAAACTATTTCTTTGGGTTTTTTCCCCTACATATTTTGTCACAACATAGATGGGTTTTTAACCAATAAACCTAAAGTTTCATCCCTACTTAAAATTATAATCATCTACCTCTAAAATGATTTTTGGTCTATAAGCACAAAGATTTACACTCATTTATTGTTAAACTCATCCACTTTCAAAATCACTCTTAGACACAAATTACTCATCTAGTAACTCACTTTATATTTCTACAACTTGATATACAATGTTAATTGCTATATTTTGTTACCTTTGCTCTAGTTTTTTCCTAATCAATGCTCAACAAATTTTTTCATTGTTACACGCAAGGCCAATTTTGCTCGTTTACCACTATAAAGACTTCTGCAACCAAAAAGAACTAACCAATGTTTTATTTATTGGCTTTTTATTTGCTTGAACTTTTCTAGAGTTCTTGTGGATTTTTACCAAATGTAGGGCCTAAAATATTTCTTGTTTGAAACCAAATTCTTCAAAGAAATTTGATGTTTGATAACGCAGCGTGGAAAGTAAGAAACCTCGAAATCAACTAAGAGGTGCTCTTTGAATCCACAAAGAACTACCTTCGAATCCATGAAAAACTTCGAACCTTTAAAGAAAATAAAATTAAAGGTATTTTGTTGATCAAAAGTTATGCCTCTAGGGCTTACAATCCTCTGCTTGATAGAAAACAAGTAAGACTCCTACTAGGACCCGAACTTTACCAAAACTAAAAATAACAAAACTATTCCCAAAAGACTCCCTATGATTGAGGAAACAAATTAGTCAAATTTAAAATCAAACTGGATTTATTTCCTAATCAAAACAGACTCCTAAAACATTACCTAAAATAGTAAAAACTGACAAAAACTCTGATATCTCTCAATCTAGAGGGAATTTGGTGAAACATACGGTAGCAAACCAAACAAAAAAAGAGACACTATTTTCATATATAATTCATCCAATTCTAACATATAGCTTGAGAGATATGACCCGTTCTTCGTTGCAAGTCATTTTCTTCTGTCGGGTCCACGTTTGGGCTTCTAACGGTCTAGTTTTTCTAAGAATATATCCGTAGTATGTTCTATATCAATCTCCCTTGCTTGAAAAGAGCTCGACCCCGAGCTTGTATTCACTTGAAAAGTTTTTGGCGGTAAACAAATAAATCCGCAACATTAAAACTAGGAGAAATGGCCAAATCATTAGGAAGGTCAACGACATAAGCATTGTCACTAATGTTCTTCAGTATTTTGCATGGGCCATATTTTTTGCTCTTCAGCTTGTTGTAGGTTCCCACTAGAAAGCGCACTTTTCATAGAAACACCATCACCATGTCTCCTTCCTCAAACATATTCTTCCTCCTATGTTGATCAGTATCATCTATGTATTTAGCATTAGACTTCTCTATTTGCTCTTTCACTTCTTGTTGAATAGCTTGTATCTTTTTAGCTACATGATCTGCAACAATACTATATCCCAGAAGTTTAGGTAGTGAAACTAGATCAAGAAATGGTTCGGATGCCTTCCATACACAATCACAAAGGGAGCTCTACTTGCAGTTCGACTCTCCATATAGTTGTAAAACAAATTCAGCATGCGCTAGAGCAAGATCCCACTATTTTGGACAATTGCCAGAGATGGATCTGAGAAGGTTATCGAGAGTGCAATTTACCACTTTATTTTAGCCTTCCGTTTGAGGGTAGTAAGCAGTACTAAATTTGAGTGAAATACTGAATCGTTGCCACAATGTCCTCAAGAAGTGGGATAAGAACTTGGGGTCACAATCAGAGGTGATGGACTTTGGCACTCGATGAGGGCGTACTATCTACTGAAAGAAAAGGTTGGCAATGTTGCTAGCACCCGTTATCTTCTTGCATGGAATGAAGTGTACCATCTTTAAAAATCTATCAACCCCAACAAAAATAGAATCCATACCTTAGTGGGTTCTAGGGAGTCCCAACACAAAGTCCATCCGATATCATGCCACGTCCTATCAGGAATAGGTAAGGGTGCGTACAATCCCATGTTTTAGGATTGTCCCTTGGTAACTTGATAAACTCAACAACGCTGCACGTATTTTTTATCTCCTTCTTCAGCTAAGGCCGGTAGTATCTATCCTTAATGGAAGCAACTGTCTTATCATGCCCCAGATGTCCTCCTAACCTGCCACTGTGAAGGTCTCAAATGATCTGCTCTCTTAGTGAACTCTGGGGTATGGACAACTGATCTCCACAAAATAAATAACCATTCTGAATATAAAAACCTATGGTCAACTAATCCTTTAGACAGTTGTTCCAAGCCTCGTTGAGGTCTTCATCTTCTACATATAGCTCCTTTAGGTATTCAAATCTAGTCACTTCTGCCTATAAAGTCACTAACAAAATAACTCTCCTACTGAGTGCATTTTCAACCTTATTCTGCTGCCCGGACTTATACTTCAAAACAAAGGTGAAATACTACAGAATGCTATCTATCAAGTATGCATATGATTGATGGTAGTCTGACTATTGATGGACTTCAAGGCCTGATGGTCAGTGCTGAGCAAAAACTCCCACAAGATCAAATAGTGCCCCCAATGCTTCAAGGAATGGACTATAGCATACAACTCTAGCTCATATGTGATCCATTTCTACTGAGCTTCACTGAGTTTCTTACTACAGAAAGCAATTGGACGCCCTTCTAAGGATAAGACATTACCAATACCTATGATGGATACATCACAATCAACCTCGAATACCTTTTGAAAGTCTAGAAGTGCGAGTACTAGTGTTGTGGACAACTTCTCCTTGATTAATATAAATCTACGATCTACATCATCACCCCAATTAAACTTGCCTTTCTCAACAAATCTCCTATAGAAGGTCTCTAGACTATGAAAGCTACAAACTTCACAGACAGTCATCAGCTTGGGCCAATCTCGAAAAGCATGCACATTTTCCTCATCAACATGGATTCCCTTTGCACTAACAACAAAGCCCAAGGATAATAAGCTAGTGATCATGAAGTTGCACTTCTTCAGATTGATGTATAGCTTGTTCTCCTACAAAGCCGTTAGGACCTCCCTCAAGTGGTCCAGATGCGCGGGCTCATTTTGGCTATGAATTAGGATATCATCAAAATAAACTACAACGAACTTGCCGATAAAGGGTTTTAATACCCGATTCATCAACCACATGAAAGTGCTAGGAGCATTAGAAAGGCCAAAAGGCATGACCAACCATTCATATAGGCCTTCTTTTATCTTGAAAGTAGTTTTTCACTCTTCTCCTTCTCTAATGTGAATGTGATGATAACAGCTCAAGAGATCAATTGTGGAGAATCCTTTTCATCCCAACAACATATTCAGCATGTCTTCCAGGCGAGGGACAGGAAACTTATTTATTTCTCAGTAATCTTATTAATAGTCTTACTATCCACACACATATGCCACTCTCCGTTCTTCTTTGGGATAAGTAATGCTGGCACGGCACATGGACTCATGCTATCTCGTATAAGGCCTTTCTGGATATGATTGTCCACCTATTTCTAAAAGATCTCCCCTTCCTTTGGGCTCATCTAATAGTGTGGTAGATTTGGTAAACCTTATCTAGGGATGAAGTTGATCTGATGTTGGACATCTCGAAGCATCAATAACTCAACAAGAAGTTCTTCAGGCAAAACTGCATCATACGCTTGCAATAGGGTCTGCACTTCAGGTGGAATTTTCATGGGGGCAGAATCCTCTTTTTTGATGCAACAAGAGCATAAATCTCTTCAGACCATTTCAAATCTTCTATAAAATCTTCATTGTTAACAACCAAAAAGTTCTTCTTTTTAGCACTATCTGTGTTGGCTGGCCCCTTCTCTGTACGAGGCATGAGCACAACTCAACATCAATCCTTCTTAAAGATATAAACGTTATCTTTGCCCCTGTGTGTAGCATCAACATCAAATTGCAATGGCCTACCTAATAGCATATGACAAGCATCCATCTCAACCACATCACACAACACCTCATCAACATAATTACGGCCAATGGACAAAGGCACCTAATACAACTCATCGACCTACATGTTATTACCCTTATGAATTTAACTGATCTTGTAGGGAGCGGGGTGTTTCTCTATCTTCAAGCCTAATTTCTCCACCATACACCAAGAGACAATATTCTCGTTACTGCCGCTGTCAATAATAATATCACAAGTCTTCTGTATCACGCTTGCACCTCGTGCGGAAGATATTATGCCTTTGAGGCGGTTCTTCTATCTTTGGAGCTAGTAACAATTATCGTACAACATACAAACGCTGATCCCCATCATCAAGATAATCAACCTCCTCATCACCATAGTCTTCAGTGTCATCTTAGGTTGCATCCTCCTCAGCACGGTCTACCACATTCACAGTATTTCTTTTAAGGCACTGATTGGATCGATGACCAGGTTGACGGCATCTGTAGCACTTGATTGGATCTAGTTTGGCATATGAGTTTGCTAGTGTAGACTTCTTTGATATTGTTGTTGTCGGTCACGTACCCTTCTCAACTACAGAATGTTGATTAGGGGCGAATTGGGATTGTTTGTTCCCACCATGATCATAAGTCATGCGCAAACCCTCTGAAGCTACCCATGATCCTCTATTGTTCCTTGCAATTTGTTGCTCCACCTTTTTGGATAGGCTAATCGTGTTTGCCAAAGTATATGTCTGTTGCAAAGACGCATGGTCCTGAATCGCCATCCACAATCTCCTGATATAACGAGACATGTGTTGTGCTTTGTTGTCGTTGAAATTGTTATGAGATGACAGCTGGTAAAACTCCTGCATGAACTCATCAACTGTTCTTCTACCTTCTTTATAATTCTGGTATTGTCCGAACAAGACTTGTTCATAGTCACTAGGTAGGTAACGGGCTTTCAGCAACTTCTTCTTCTCTCCGACGTATAGACTTTCGGCTTCTGTTGATGAGATTGATTCATGTATACCTATTCCCACTAAGCACATACTCCACCTTTAAGTTGATAGGCCACCAACTTAACCTTCCATTTCATCTAGGATCTCTATATACTCAAAAAATCTCTCCACCTCTACAATCCAATCGAGAAATTCTTTGATATGGAGTTGCATGTTGAAAGATGGTAGATCCATCTTCAACTTGAACCATCCAGCATCATAATTGTCTCATCGATGGTGGTGTCTACTATCATAACCATAGCGTGGGGCTTCATAGTCATCGTTGTTCCTGTTGAATTTGTCCTGTGGAGTCAGATCACATTGTGGGCAACCATCAACACGATTTTGAACTCTTTCCCTATTCACACGCTCCATTGTCGAGCAAGTTGATCTATGGTAGCCTTAATCTGATTAACATCGACCTTCAACTCATCGAACTTATTTTAGGAACCAGGGGCTTTATCACCTGCCATCAGACCGAAGAAATAGGGCTCTAATATCAATTAACATAGTGCAGAAACTTTGGAAGGGGTGCTCTTTGAATCCACAAAAAAATATCTTCGAATCCATGAAGAACTTTGAATCCACAAAGAAAATAAAATAAAGAGGAATTTTATTGATCAAAAGTTATGCCTCTAGAGCTTACAATCCTCTACTTAAAGAGAAAACAAATAAGACTCCTACTAGGACCCGAACTTTGCTAAAAATAGAAATAACAAAACTCTCCCTTAAAGACTCTCTATGTTTGAGGAAACAAGTCAGTCAAATTTAGAATCAAACTGGATTTTTTCCCTAATCAAAACAGACTACTAAAATATTACCTAAAATAATAAAAAACTATCAAAAACTAAGATATCTCTCACTCCAAAGGGAATTTCATGAAACAGACAGAGGTAAATTGAACAATGATGGGTTTGGTTGACTCTGTCTCTAAAAAATATGCGGTTTTCATATATAATTCATCCAATTTTGACGTATGATTTGGGAGATATGACCCGTTCTTCGTTGTAAGTCATTTTCCTCTATCAAGTTTGCATTTGGGCTTTTGACGGTCTACTTTATCCGTGAATATATCTGCAGTGTGTTCTACATCATTTGATTTTGTCAATCTGAGGTTGGAGAATTTGTATTCCACATGGCATTTAAAGTGTGTAAAATGGTGAATAGGTACAAAAACTTGTTCGTGTTCATTTTTTTCGATGAGAACTTTTTAAAAAATTTCTTCCACCTCCTACCTCTTAAATTTATGGTATTTTACACCCTTCTCCTCCTTCAACCTCTCCAAACTCAAATTTCTTCTACCTATTTACCCAAGAAAGACCTTCTTTCACGCTCTCTTTATCCCTCATCAATGGAGCCCCTCCTCCTTAAACTCTCAGACTTCAAACCCAAACCCTAATACAAAATTCCAACCCAAATCCTAATCCAAACAAAGGTGGTTGATCATTTAGATTAGGGTTTGGATTTTAATTGAGGGAGTTTGAAGGAGAAGAAGGGGGCTCTATTGATGAAAGAAAAAAAGAGGGTGAAGAAGGGTCTTATTGGGTAAATGGCTAGAAAAACTTTGAGTTTCAGGAGGTTGAAGTAGAAAAAAAGGCATAAATACAATAAATTTAAGAGGTCAGGGTGGTGGAACAAATTTTCTAAATGGTTTCCATTGGAAAAAAAATGAACGTGGATGAATTTTTGTACCTAATCATCACTTTTATACATTTTAGGTACCAAAAAGATGCTAGAGCATTTTTAAACACTAATGTTGATGTCAGATACTTACTGCGGGGTTTGAGATAGGTTATAGAATGTTTAGGGTCCGTCAGTCTTCTTTGGTGGCTGACAATTAAGGGAAGGACTTGATCCTGCACACACACAATGCGTAAGAGGGTCGAAGTTGGGTTCTCCAGACGTTCCTTTGACAGTCAAGTTAGTGTTGATCATAAGTGGAGGTGATATAAGTACTGTAGGCTTTGGGGCCAAAATTTTTTCATAGCTTCTTGCAGTAGGTAATGCATGTATTTATAGTAGAATCTGAAGGGTATTTGTGTAAACATGGCCAAGTCCATTCAGTTGGTTTAGTCAACTAGTACCGTACTGGCATCAGCATTAGGGTGATTTGAGTCATCCCCATATTTATTATGGCGGCGACAGAGGGAGTAAGGTGCTGACAAGGTTCGATGAGTCATTAAGACTTCCAGCGGAGATGTAATGATGACTCTAACCATGCATTGAATGTGATAGTGATTGGCTATCGGTGAGGGGTTTGAGAATGACTGTCTTCCATCTCGACTTTGTGAGAGGGCCTAGAAAAGACAACTTTCGAATTAGCCGCTTAGATGAGAGGGCTTCTCGACTCGATCCAATGAATGACAATGCATGGAGTTGGTTTTAGTAGCAAGGTCTGAGTGAGGACACCTTTCAACTCGTCCATAAAGGAAGGGGCTGAGTGACAGTGTCCATCGACTCGACTTTCATGGAGTCGATTCGAATCGGTGTATAGTTAATCCGGGACGTGTCAACTTCTGCGATGAGATTAACACTTAGTCATTTCTTTGATACAACACTGGCCTATTTCACTCAAACTTAGGTGGTCGAGTTCAAGTGAAATTAAACCGTCACCTTTTAGGATTCTGAGGTGCATTTATGAGGGGTCATTGATGGGTTCCTGTTGACATGACATTCAAACTTCAGAAGGGATTGTCCACCGACATTGCTTGGTTTTCTGAGAGGGGATCGTGTGACGGTTAAAGAGAGTGGTGCTTCAATTCTAGAACGGTCACCTCGAATTTCAAAATCCTTCCCAGCGATCCATCAATGACCGAGTCAACCGTCATGATATCACCACATGTCTGCCTCTTCGCCTATATATACGCTAGCTCTTTCTAGAGGTCAGTTTTACATGATCTCGAAACCCTAGAATTTTCTCTGCAACTCAAGTGATCTTCAATCATCTTCATCATTTTCTCTAGAGATCTTCTTAAACTAGATATGGCATCTTTTGCTCCGGTCATTGCTGCTCGAAACAAGGCTCGGATTAACCTTCTTCAAAAATTTCATTCCAAGGTGCATTTGATAGTGCTTGAGACCTTTTATGACAGATTCGACATTCCCCGAGCGTTCACCATGTCGGCGCTGGAAAAAACTCAGGTAGTGTATGATCATAGGGGTAACATCACTCCAGTGTATATCAAGTACTTGGAGTACGGTTTGCACCTTCTGCTCTACCCTTTCCTCCACCGTACGTTTGAAGCTTCGGGGTTCTCACCATCTCAGATCAAGTCGAACTCCATAGCCACGTTTGTGGGTGTCATCATCTATCATCGAATAGGAGTGGAGCTGACTCTAGAGATTCTCAACCATCTGATCAACATCAAGGTTCGCAAGAACGAGGGCCACGTCAACTTTCAAAACCTGGGTGGCTTCAAGGTGGTCTCAAACCCTCCTGAGTCAAACAAGGACTGGAAGGAGAAGTTCGTATGGGTCTTTGGGGCAGATGCAGCTCTGGCCTACTCAGTTTAGCCCGAGATCAAGAAGGATGTCTTGAGGCTGGGGTTACTCTCGAACGAGGAGATGCGTGGGCTTGATAAGATTTGAGCTTATACCGGGTCCCATCAGAGTGAGAATTTGTTCGACACCTCAGTTTTGTGGGTAGTCGGCATCTCTCAGACTCCTCTAACCGAGGTGAACAAGACTCAGGCCGCCATATTAGTGGTTCGATAGGGAAGAGCCTGAGGCATCTTAGGCGGGATCTACGGTAAGGCACCAAAAACGTCTCTGCTAAGATTTGGCCTCGAAGGAGGCTAAATAGATAGCAACAAAAGTGGCCTAGATTGAGGCTCAACTGGCTAGGCAGATTTCCGCTACTGCTACCAGCTAGAGTTCCTTTACTGCTAGGGTCGAGAGGTTTGAAAAGAAGAGGAGGCTAAAGAAGGTGGGTAGTTGAGGTCCCTCTGGAAGTGCCAAACCGATGAAGGACAAGAGGCTACGGTAGAGGTGGGCTCCCTTGTTCCTACCTAGGAAGCTGCGGAGGCTAGATTTTCCACTGCTCCTGTCCCAAACACTCCTCAGGCCAAATCAATAGATGTCATCATTATCGACAGCGAGCCCCACGTGTTAGCTGAAGGGGGTGAGATGGTTGCGACTGAGCCCGAAAGGGCCTAAGCTCAAGCCTAGGATTAGACAACCTTTGTCCTGCTTACCAAGTCAGCTCATCGATAAGGCAAGGAGCTAGCTACAGAGAAGGCGCTCTCAGCTCGGGGACTTGGATGGCCCTTCCTCCATCACATCAGTGAGATCGACACGAAGGTATGGGGTGAATTGAAGATGAAGTTGATGAGGTCATATGTGGTCAACCCTCGATATGATAAGGAGTCATCTGGGGAGCACCAATTCATCCCTAGGTGGCATCTCGATAAAAGGGGCCAGTTCTAGAGTCCAGAATAGCTGAGTCTAGGGCTTTATCACTGGCCCACAATGATGAAATCCCCTCGGCCATGCTAGATTATGGCCTTCACCAGACCCTCAAGAGCTACATGCTTCGAGGGGTTCTGGTTGAGCAAGAGTTATATGCTTGATTCAAGTGTTTATGAGACCTCCACTTCAAGCTCCAGGAAGAATTGGAGGCTAAGAAGATGACTAATAGAAGGTTGGCTGCTAGGAAGGATGAGTTGGCAGACTAGAAGAGGAGCCAGAGTAAGTGGGATAGGGAGCTGTAGATGTGGGATGACAAAATTAAGGGCCTGCTTTGTATAATCAGCTAGAAGTCATCCTAAATCAATAAGCTCCAGGAAGATCTCAGTCATCTTGAGCACGAACTTGATGAGTGAGATGACAGAATCAAGTATTGATAGAAGAGGTTGAGGTCCAAAGATGAGATAGTGTTGACACTTACGAGCAAGCTCGGCTAGCTAGTTAGAATACTAAAGATCTAAACAATCAGTTGAAGGAGGAGGAGGCCGCTCACGAGAATCTAAGGCGGGAGGCCACCCGAGCTGCACTAAAGACTGAGCGACAACGCAAGTCATCTCTTCCAGAGATACAGGTGTTGCAGGGCCACCTCAACCACTTTAGTCCAAGGCCTACCGGTTCGAGGTCATTATAAATTATCGCAACGACACTCTCGGGAAGGTAGAAGTGGCCCTGGCTTGTTTGGTCGGCTTCAACTATTTGAAGATGCGGCTTCCAATTGAGTTCAAGATCAATCCTGAGTGGTTCCACTAACCCCCTCGGGTGGCTAATTGTCTTAGCACTCTGCAGGAGATAGAGAGAAGAGGAGGGGGCTCGTTCTCAATGTCGAGAATGGAGAAGAGGATAATGAGGCATCGGCTCAAGGAACAGGCGAGGACTTGGCCCATGATAGTTGGGTGAGCTAGCCTGAAGAGGAAGGGGATGAAGAGGTCAAGTTTGAGCCTCGATCATCTCCTCTGCTGGCCTCTACTGGTGCCACCCCTCCAGTCTCAAGTTCTGCTCCAACTCCTAGTGTTGCTCTAGCTTCAAGTTTTGCGCCTGGTGAGAGTTTGGCCCGAAAGGGGCTATCTTTTTTCTTTTTTGTTTTTGAAACATCTTTGTATTATAAGTATGTTTTGTATTGTAAATATCTTTACATATGAATGAATAAAAAAGACGCACTTTTGTCGATTTGATCTGTGTACCTTTTGCGACTGTGTTCTTACGTGTTTATCCATAGTTTAATTCGATCGAGCTCAAGTTTGACTTCAAATCTTAAGGGTGTTTCAGGTGGATGCCAATATTTGAAGTTTTATCTCAAGACTAGTTTTGTAACTAAGATGGGTCAGCTTCGTACCTTAGTTTTATTCTGAAAGGATTTCAAGTTCTTACAAGTTGTAGTCAACCGAGTTGGTAATGTGCCTTGGTTTTATTCCAAAAGGGACCAAGGTCTTACGAGTTGTAGTCAACTGAGTTGGTGATGTGTCTTGGTTTTATTCCAAAAGGATACTAAGGTCTTTAGTTCGTGCCTCGGATGACACTGAGATTTTAAGAGAACACGAAACACAACACAATAAACTATCCAAAAGTATTTATAACAACCTTACAGCTACATTTATTAGAAATATTTTTTGAGGTGCTCTATATCCCAAGACTTTGTTGTAAGATTCTTCCATCAAGACTTCATAGTCGGTAGGTTCCAAGGTGCATTTCCTTGATCACCGAGTATGGCCCCTCCAAGTTGGCGGCCAATTTGCCACGCCTGGTGTCTTTGTCGAAGGACAAGGTTGCCAAAGCTAAATCTTCGAGGTCTGACCTTGCTGTTGTAATGTCGAGTGATGTACTGTTGATTGATAACTTGCAATCTGAGCATGTCTTCTCAAATTTTATCAATAAGATCGAGTCTGACTCGTAATCCAGCCAAGTTTGATTCTTCATCGAAGCGATGCAGTCAAATGATTAGCATGCCGACTTCTACTAGGATGACTGCTTCGACTCCATATGTTAGTTTAAATAGGGTTTCCCCTACGGAGATTTTTTTGGATTGTTCGATATGACCATAGAATCCTAGGCAGCTCTTCAACCCAGTTCCTGACCGCTTTGTATACCTTCTTCTTCAAAGCTTGAAGTATGCATTTATTCGCATCTTCTACAAGCCCGTCGTATTTTGAGTGTGCAACTAAAGTGAATTTGAGTTGACTTTTCCATTCTTCACAGAAGCTACGGAAGCCCTTGCTGTCAAATTGAGTGCTTTTGTCTGTGATGAAAATTGTAGGTACTCCAAATCTACAGATGATAAATTTTCACACAAAATTGGTGGCGCTACTTTCGCCAATCTTAGCCAAAGGCTCGGCCTCTATCCATTTTCTGAAATAATCTATGGCAATGATTAAAAACTTTTGTTGCCCTGAGGCTATTGGAGAGGTCCTAATAAATTCAATCCCTATTGAGTAAAAGGGATCAGGTTTATGAGAGGAGCGAGTTTAGTTGCCGAAGCTCGTGGTATACTTCAGAAGAACTGTAGGACTTGCACCGAGAGACAAGTCTTTTAGATTAAACTAAGATAGCAGGTCAATGGTAGCCTTGCAGAATCACGTTCTAGGCTAGAGTTCTGGCTCCAGGGTGGTTCTCGCATGTTCCTTCTTGAATTTCCCTTAGAACATAGCTTGCTTCTCCTGGTCAGAGACATCAGAGATAGGGCCCCACACTATTGCTAGTGTATGAGATCCGATAAAGCCGGTTATCGATCATGAGATATATTCAGGCATTTCTTTGTAGACTCCCTGTTTCAGTAGCATTCTTTGGCAAGGTTCCTCCTGTTAGATACTGAATGAGTGGGTCCATCCAACAGGGCTCTGTTGAGGCTTCAATCTACATGATTGAGTCGATTAGAGCCTTCGCGATGCTAGGATTTTTGGGGTGTTCGTATATACATGCCCTTAATTCTTTCCTGAGCTAGATGACCCAAGCTTGGATAAAGCATCCGCCTAAGCGTTGAGGGCTCGGGGAACTTGGGCGATCTTAAACTCTTTGAAATTGCCTAAGAGCTTTTTAACCACCTTTAGATATCGAATCATTCGACAGTCTTTGGCTTTATAATTCAACTTACTTAGTAGATAACGAGATGGGAGTCAGCCAGGATATAGGGAAGCTCGGTGTTAATTACTAGGGCAGCTCGGAGTCCTACCAAGAGGGCTTCAAACTCAGCTTCATTATTCGAAGCTGGAAATTTAAAAGTGATGGAGTATTCATGTGTTGACCCATCGGGGACATGTGAAATTACTCCAACTCCACTGCCACCTTCTCCAGATGACCGCCATAGAGAAAATGCGAGTAAGTCATGCTTGGGAGTACTGTGTTTCCAAGAAGGAAGAGCCTTGGTTGCCTTGTGGACGGAACCATCTCGGAGAGGGACTAGTATGAGGAGAGACGGGTCGGCGTCTATTATGGATGACTCTATTAAGAAGTCGACCAAAGCCAAAGCTTTTATGGTCATTCTGGACTCAAATTGTATATCATATTCTTTGAGTTTGACTAACTAATTGATCATCCTTCTGGAAGTGGTAGGGTTGCCAAGTGCTTTCTTCAAAGGCAGGTTTTTCCGCACCACTATATATAAGCTTGAAAGTAGGGGCGAAGCCTCCTAGCCATAACTAAGAGGGTGAAGGAGGCATTCTCGATGAAGGTGTAATTGAGTTCAGCCGCCTTCGAAGTCCGGCTGACATAATACATGGGCCTTTGCGAATTATCTTCTTCTTGAATCAAAACAGAACTAGTTGCCTCCTATGAGATGGCTAAGTAGAGATACAAAGTTTCTTCTTCTCTGGGTCAGCTTAACTGATTGCTTCTTATAGAACCAATCCTTCTGGGGTCAGGTTTCTGAAACTCAATTTCCTTTTATCGAGAGCAGATACCATGATCTGGCCTCCAACCGATTGCTTCTTATAGAACCAACTCCTTCTGGGGTCAAGAACTTTATCATCTAATGATAAGTGGACGGGACCACTTGTAGATTGTTCAAGAATGTCCTGCTGAGAATAGCGTTGTAGGCGGACTTTACGTCCATCACAATAAACTAAGTTTAGACTACAGACTTGCGAGGATATTCACTGACTACTAGAGGAAGAGTGATCAGTCCTTCTGGTTGAAATGAGTGCCCTGAGAACCCAATGAGGGGACTTGGGCAAGGCGGCAAATTTGACTTACTGACCCCCATCTAGTTGAATGCATCCATAAACAGGATGTCGGCAGAGCTACTAGTATTCACTAAGATTCTTTAGACTCGAAAGCTATTAGTCTCAGCTGATATAATGGTGGAGTCATCGTGAGTGGTCTCTACGCCTCTTAGATCAGTGTTGCTGAAGAAACTAGGTGATCTGTCATTGGCTTCTTTTCATAGAGGTTTATTTCCAACGCTCGTCGAGCATGCTTTCTTTCATGCGTTGTTTGACATTCCTCCTACCATTGGACAATCGCTAATGGTATTTTTGATGCCTCAACTGCTTGTCTCTCTGAGTTGGTCATCTTGTTGTTATTGGTGATGGGATGATCACGATTGAGACCTTCTTCTTTCTGACTTTGCTAGAGCTAGTTCCTCTCTGTCTCTTTGAGAGATTAACTTCTTTAGTAGCCACTTCTGTATCAAGTCTTCAATATCTCTTTTGGATGACTCTACAGTCATTGGTGTGATGACCGTGATCTCTGTGATACCAGCAATATTGCTTGGGATCACTGGATCGGGGGTCTGACTTCATGCGGGGACGAGTAGCGGTAAGGTGTCCTTCTCTATGAATTAAGTAAAGAGCTTGTGAGAGAGAAGTGTTGAGGGAAGTAAGGGCTAGTTTCTTAGCTACATGTTTCCTCTGATCTCTCTTGTCAGTCCAATTTGGCTTGGAGTCGGTTTTAGGGAAATCCTTCTCCATCTTTTGTCTTGGGATGACTTTGCTTCAACTGCTATTTTTCTGGCCACTTTCTTGTGGGTTCGACTATCTTCCACATCCATGTGTCCTCGAGATCTTGCCATTAGCTGGTCAATGTTAGCCATAGGGTCTATGATGAGTGACCGAGCCAACTTATCATCTTCTAGCCCTACAGAGATCGCGACCATGGCGACCATGTTGCCAAGGTCTTCAACTTCTAGTTTTTTTGTTTGAAATCTCTTGAAATAGTCTCTGAGACTCTCCCTTGTTTTCTGTTTTATTTGCAACAAGATAAAGGAGGTGTCTTCTACTTGGAGTCGGCCAAAAAATAATGTATAGATGAGTTGTTCGATGCTATGGATGGACTTTTGTCTAATGAACTCTACCACATCTTAGCGCTTCCCGTCAAGGTGATAAGGAAAGCTCTATACATGATCGGATTGCTCAGTTGCTGCATGTGCTTCAGATCATAGAAGTTTTGCCCGTGCTCTACTCGATCTCCCTCACCTTTGTACTTCTCATCATGTGACATTTTGAACTTGGCGTATGGAGTATTCATGATCCAATTAGCGAGCGAAGGGTTCCCTCTGATGACATATGCAATGATGTTAAACGTCCGGTCATAACCAGACACAAAGTTAGTGGTGGAGGAGCCTAGAGAAGTGTGAGGATATCTAGCACTGCATGACGTCATCCATGTGGTGTGCTCATGGCCAAAACTGGGACTCTCACCAGTTGCCTCCATGTGTTGTCGTGGTTGTCGGGGATGAGCGGCGAAACGAGTCTGTTGGCAAGGCGGATGAGAGGTGTATTCTATGCACTCCTCCTGTGTTCATTGTTCAGATTGGCCCTCAGGAGGAGTAGCGACGAATGGCAGAGAAGGCTGTTACAGAGGAATCCTGCTTAGGAGTTCGTTTGTGAAGGAGGTGAACTGTTGTCCAAGAAATTGAGAAATTCTTTGAATGAATTCCTCTAGTTGGCCTTGAGTGGCATAGCCTACATTATGTGTTTCTTCCATAGCAAGAATTGACAATTGGTCTCGATGGTTAGAACCTGCCATCTTGGTTAAAGAAGAAAAAGAGGTCCCACGATGGGCGCCAAACTATTGATATCATATACTTAATAGTGGAGTTTGAGGTAGGTTATAGAATGTTTAGGGCCCCTAAATCTTCTTTCATGGCTGACAATTGAGCGGAGGACTTGATCCTGCACACACAATGCGTTAAAGAGTCGGAGTTGGGTTCTCTAGACATTCCTTCAATAGTCAAGTCAGTGTTGTTCTTAAGTGGAGGTAATATAAGTACTATAGGCTTTAGGGCAGAAATGTTTTCACACCTTCATGCAATAGGCGATGCGCCTATTTATAGTAGAATGTGAAGGGTATTTGTCTAAACTTGGCTGAGTCTACGCTGTCGACATAGTTAGATGGTATCGTACAAGCATCGGCATTGGGTGATCCAAGTCATCTCCATATTTTTTGTGGTGGTGACAGAGAGAGTAAAGTGCTGACAAGGTCCGATGAGTCATTAAGACTTTCGGCAGGGATGTAATGATGACTCTGAACGTGCATTTAGTGTTGTTGTGCCCTAGAAATAAATAAGTCTTAATTATATTCAACTAGTTGACACGTGTCTCAAGCAGACTACACCCCAACTCGACCCAGACAGGTCAAAAAAGGAATCATCCCTTCTCGCCAGGCTGAGGTAGGCGTCCCTTCTCACTAGGTCGAGGCAGGCATCCCTTCTCGTCAGGCCAAGGCAGGCGATCCTTCTCGCCAGGCTGAGACAGGCGTCCCTTCTCACCAGGCTGAGTCGTCCCTTCCCACCAGACTGGGTCAACAACTTGCAATGCTGACTAAAAAGGTAGTACTTGTCATACCTTCTCACTAGGAGGCACCCCTTCTTGCCAAGTCGAGTCGTTCTTTCTCGCCAGGAGGTGTCCCTTCTTGCCAAGCTAAGTCACCCCTTCTCACCTAGAGGTGTCCCTTCTCGCCGGGAAGAGTCGTCCCTTCTCACTAAGAGGTGTCCCTTCTCACCAAGACAAGTCGTCAATTCTCACCAAGAGGTGTCCCTTCTCACTAGGAGGCATCCCTTTTTGCTAGGATGAGTCATCCCTTCTCGCCAAGCTGAGTCATCCCCTCTCGCCAGACCGAGTCATCCCTTCTCGCCAGGCAGAGTTGAAAGGTGGTCATCCTCGAGCCCCCTGCCAACAGGCAATCACCATCACATTAAATACACAATCAGAGTCATCATTACTCCACCACCAAAGTCATCATGATTCATCACCCTTTGTCAGCACCATGCCTCCCTAGACACCATCACATTGATCACAAGAATGACTCATGTCACCCACAGCTGACACCTGTAAAGTATCTATCAACTCAGTTGTCTGCTTGGATTCAACCAAAATTACAAAAATACTCTCAGCTGGGTATAAATAGAGGCACTACATGTAGCAAAAGGGTAAGCAATTTCTTGCTCAAAAAACACACTTTCTCCATACTACTTCTCCACTCAAGCTCCATGTTGACTTGATCATCGGAGGAATCACCGGAGAACCCAATTCCAGTTCTCTAACATGTTGCAATTTTGCAGGCAGCTCAGCAGGTTTCTAAGGGATCAGCCATCAAATGAGGTCAAGGGACCCCAACCTCTTTAAGATCATCCCTTATCTTAGCAGAGGGTCGACTGCTTAGAAGAGATGGGGAGACCCACATCTGCCATATCATCCCCAAGACCTATCGCTAAATTCGAGATTACCCGCTAATCTCGCTATTGTAAACTCTGACATCAACATTAGCGCTAACCGTGGGGCCTCTTCATCTCTTTTTGAGGAAATGGTCAATCCCCCATCTTTGAACCTCAGAATTAGAAGCTGAGACATGTCTCAAGCAGACTGCACCCAGCTCGAACTAGCCAGGCCAAGGCAGGTGTCCCTTCTTGCCAAGCTGAGGTAGGTGTCCCTTCTTGCCAAGCTGAGGCAGGTGTCCCTTCTTGCTAGGTTGAGATAGGTGTCCCTTCTCACAAGGTTGAGGCATGTGTTCCTTCTCACCAAGCTGAGGAAGACATCCTTTCTTGCCAAGCCGAGTCATCTCGAGGCAGGTGTCCCTTCCCAGCCAGGCTGAGGTAGGTGTCCCTTCCTAGCCAGGTCGAGGTAGGTGTCCCTTCTCACTAGGCCGAGGCAAGCTTCCCTTCTCGCCAAGTGAGAAAGGCATCCCTTCTCGCCAGTCTAAGGCGTCCCTTCTCACCAAGCTAGGTCAACAACTTACTAGACCGAATTAAAAGGTGGAACTTGTTGTCCCTTCTCCCTAGGTCGAGGCAGGCGTCCCTTCTCACTTGGCTGAGTCATCCCTTCTCGCTAGGAGGTGTCGCTTCTCGTCAAGACGAGACAGGCATCCCTTCTCGCCAGGCCGAGTCATCCCTTCTCGCTGAGGCTGAATTGTCCATTCTCTCTAGACTAAGACTAAAGGAGGTCATTCTCGAGCCATCTTCATCTCTTTTTTGTGGAAGATTAAATGAAGAGTATGGCTAAAGAACCGGCAGGTTTGTCATGAAACATGAAACATTTCGTAGGATACCTCCACAAAATGTAGTCAAATTAAGACACATAAATAAGAGATATTTTTTGTGTTGTGTACCAACCTATACATAGCTTTCACCATTGGATCTTTATCGACTAAGCCTACCTCAACCGTTAACCTTAGTGTCCTTTTTAGGTCTAAGCCCATGGCACATATGGCTCTCTCCAAGGTAATTAAACTAACAATTACTCTCTCAGATAAGAGATATTTTGTGCTATGTACTAACCTATACACAGCTTTCGCCATTCGATCTTCATCAACTCGGCCTACCTCAGCCGATAACCTTGACGTCCTTTTCAAGGCTAAGCCCAAGGCACATATAGCTCTCTCCAAGGTAATCAAACTAAGGATTACTCTCTCATATAAGAGATATTTTGTGTTGTGTACTAACCTATATGCAGCTTTTGCCGTTCGATCTTCATTGACTCGGCCTACCTCAGCCGATAATCTTTTCGTCCTTTTTAGGGCTAAGCCCAAGGCACATATGGCTCTCTCTAGTGTAATCAAACTAATGATTACTCTCTCATATAAGAGATATTTTGCACTACTTACTGATTATCACATTTTAATTACAAATTAATACCCTCATTACCCATTTTATATGAATAAATACCCTGCTAATAACTGTT
>JBAKGM010022605.1:0-24993 GCA_037177215.1 Asparagus racemosus
AAATTTCATCTAATAATCTTTTATTTTCACCTTTAAGAAAATTATGTGAAGCTTTTAATCTCAAAAAAGTTTCATATTGAATACATCTAAAAGCTCTTCATTGTCATTTACATCATCTTGTGCCATAAAACACATACGAGCACTTTTCTTTTCCTCAATTTCTGCATCCGAAGACGAATCATCACTATCATCCCATGTAGCCGTCATATCCCTTCATTTCTTAATACTTTGAGTATTATTGGAATTGTTGAAATAATTTGATTTTTACTTATTCTTTAACAATGGACAATCTTTCTTCACATGTCCTGTTTTGTTACACTTGAAGCAAGCAACTAAGTTATTTGAATTTGAATATTTGGATTTGAACTTACCTTGTTTAATAAATTTTTGAAACTTGCGTGCAAACATGCTCTAGGCTATAAAATCACTGCAGATAATCAATCCTCATTAAATATGAACAATGAAAGTCATGATGTAACAACTTTCAGGAGACCGCAATTCGAGGATTTTCTACAACAATCAATAAAGGATACAATCCAACAACCTTCACGCTAACCAATGAGATTCAAATTTCAACAGTCTTTACAAGCGCCAACATGAGTTACAATCAATGACTCCCATATTTCAAGAAAATATGGCAAAGATCACAAGATAATGATCTTTGAAAATAGATTACAAATTGATGGTCTCTTTGATTAAAAATACGGAGCTCACCATAGCGCAAAGCTCACCATTGCGCAAGGCTCACCACTGCATTTTCAAGCCCAAAATACATGGCTTACCACCGTATTTCCAAGTTCAAAACGTTCTTAAGTCAAAGCGCAGAGGTCATTTTCAGAACGTGGACCTCATATTTGACCCATTCAAACATGTTGTAAACGGTTCCAAAATTATTTCGCACAATTTGAGGAGAGATTTAAGGGGCCAGTCACATCCCATAAACCCCTATAAATAGCTGGAATAATAGCTGAAGAGGGGTCGGGGACTTCCACTGAGAAAAGAGGGTCAAGAAGTCTTCTTTGGGTGGATCAAACTCATTTTCTTGAGTTCGCAAATTCGTTAGAGTTCCAAACTTGCTTTGCGAGTTCTTTTCAACGTTATTCCACGAGTTGAGACAGTCAGATAGTCAACGGGATATAAGATTTAAGCTTCCATCGCTACCGTGAAGAACCCAGGTTAAACAAAGGGAATGATCTCCGTTGATCTTTTCTTCTTTCGTAAATCAGGCAACCAATTGAGGAAGTTTGTAATTTCTTTTTCTAAGTCAGTTAGAGAGGGATTACTTTGAGAGATTGTATTCATTCTTTTTCTAAGTCAGTTAGAGAATAACTCTGATTTTACATTTCTCAAATTTCCTCGTGAACAAAAGATGACAACTTTGCTGGGGATTAGCTTCACCGATGAAGAAGTGGTGGCGCAATTTGACGTCAACTTTGCTGGAACTACGGTTGAAACTCTTGTTGTTGTGTTTAACCAAACCAAGTATGAAGAATTGTTTTCTTCTGGATCCCTTAGCCCTAAGGCTATGCTTAAGATCCGCAAAGTTTCTCAGGAGATCAAGACACCAGATCTGCCTAAGTCACCGAAGGGAAATTCTGCCATTGAATCAGGTGGTTCAGACAGTATTTTCTCTAAAGGCGAAGGACTAGTTTCAATTGAACCTGCTAAGCGAGTGGAAGAATCTACACCCATGCCTACACAATGGGTATCGGGTCATAAGAGGCCTATTGCAGCATTGAACTTGGCCGACGCAGATGTTAATGCTACAAAAGCCTTAAGACAGGCTAAGAAAAATGCTGCTCGATGAAAGAGAAGATCACTACGTCGAGCACAACTCTGAGAAAGCCGATCCTTAAGCGCCAGCCTCGCGTTGAATATGGCCCTCAGTGACGCGTTATCCAAACAAAACCCAGGTCTCAAGACCGCATTTCACAAATAAAACGTGGACCTCAGGTTGGTATTAATCAAACAAAATGTGGTCCTCAGGTCAGCATTAATCAAACAAAACGCAGCCCTCAAAGCTACGTTTCACAAACAAAACGCAGCTCACAAGGCAGCGTTCCTTCAACAAAACGGAGTCCTCAAGGGCGCGTTGCACCGATAGAATGGGGACCTCAAGTCCGAGTTGATCAAACAGAACACGACCCTCGCGTTTACACCACAAGACACAACGAGATTCGTCGTGTTTGGAAAAATGAATGTGGATTTAAGATTCATGTTAACCCAGAGCCAACCCAATCAAACGATGAGAGGACGGTTCCTTGTCAAACCACCGATCTGGTGGTCAACATTCCTCAAGTTTCTGATTTGAGAGAACTATTGTCAAGAGAAAGGTCAACACAACAGGTCACTTATTCATGTCAATGCGAATGATTGATTGCTACGGTCCTCTCAGAATGTCAATGTTGTGCACCTCCACCTAGACAGTCAGTTTTTGATCGATTGACTAATACAGCTCCATTCAAGAAGCGAAGATGATTTCACAAGTGGAAGACTTCAGAGAATGAATGCCTCGAAGTTACCATTAATGTGGTTCACAGAGGGAGGTCATCAACTTTCAGTTCGGATGAATTGGGTACCAATTGTTCTTCAAGTGTTAGAGAAATCTCGGATAAATTTGAAGGGATTTACCAACACACCCGAACACGAAAGGGAGTTATACCTCCTGTCAATTATCAGAGGCTAGCTAAAGAGATAGGACCTGATGACAAGCTCTCGACCATTGCAAATTCTCAATCTTCTAGTTCTTTTGTGGAGCAAGAGAGCGCTGCCTATACGACGGAGAATACTGAAGATCTCAAGAAGAGGCCTGAAGAGTATCAAACTCTGATGCAAGAAAATATGCGGTCGTAACAAGAGGCCATGCGATCACAACTAGAGTCCATCGATCAACTTTGAGATATGATGGCCCAAATTATTACGGATAGAGCTCAATTTCAGATGTCTGGCCCAATACCTCAACCAGAATCATCATGAAGGAGGGGCCAATCTTCAAAGTGGAAAGAAAAAATGGATGAAATGTCCGATCAAGAAGCTCATCGCATAGACTCTTCATCTAAAGAAGAAAAGAGGGCTGGGAATGAACAAAATCCTTAGTCAGCCAAAATAGATGAATTTGAAGCTCGCCTTAATGCTATTGCTAACAAAAATGAGCTATAGGACGAGGGAGTTGTTAGGCCTTATCCCACTAAATGGGATGTGGCTCCTTACCTTCTAAAGTTTAAAGCCCTGACCTTGCAAGCCTTTGATGGCACGGGATCACCAAATCCGCACGTTTATTACTTCAAGTCATAGACTAGAGATGTAATATCAAATAATGCTATACTGACCCGATTATTCATTGGCACTCTCAGGGGAGTTGCCTTTGAATGGTTCATGAAACTTTCTGTCCGATCTATTCGAAAGTGGGTGGATTTAGAAAGGCTGTTTTTAGCTAGATTTTTCGAGGATGACACTGAGGTCTCTGTTCCTACTCTCCTCACCACTAAACAAAAGTCAGGAGAGTCAATCAAAACTTTTGTGGAAAGATTCCGAAGTATGGCCTTACTATGTCCGTCGGGGATGACACAAGCAACATTGGTGGAAACCTGTCAGCATAACTTACAAACTCACCTTTTGGCTCAAATGGGAGTCACGGAGTGCCATTCTTAGAAACAATTGGTTTCTCAGGGGGAGCACGCAAAAGAAATCGTTGCTTGAATTAATGCTGAAGAAACAGGAAGACAAGAGCAGCAAGTGCAACGTGGTCAAGGTAATGCCTCTCGATCAAGAAGAAAAGATATTCATGCCACTGATACTAGTATTCGAGCTTCGTCGATAAAACAAGGCAAGCCGTCGAGTTAGCCAAGGCCGGCTAAACAATATTCTTTCAAAGAGGATTATGTCGATACTCAATTTCAGCTACTTCGGAAGAACAGTAAATTAAAGCTCCCGAAATCAAAGAGGCCTGAAGAACTAGGGAAGGTGGAAGACCGCAATCACTATCGATATCATAGAATGTTGGGACAGTCGATGAATAAATGCTATATCTTTAAAGATATTCTGCAAGCACTGGTGGATGCCGATGTGCTCAAACTAAAATTAGAACAAAAGATTGTGTCCACTAATATGACGTCGGTCAGGTTCGGGGATTTCCCGCATGTAGCAACTCCTAATGGTGTCATCTCCATTTCCAAAGGAGAGCTATATCTGAAGAACCTTGATCGGCATGATAAAAAAGGTAGAGGTTTTACCGCTTACTACTTCGAAAGGGGAAGTAATGTGGGTCCAACCTGACTTGGTTGTAGATCAACAGTGGACAGGAGTATCATCAAAGGGAAAGAATAAGGCTAAATCTTCCAATATGATTAGTCTGTCCTTAAATGAAGATGACACTGACTTGGTCCCTCTTACCGATTCAGAAAAAGAGGAAACTATTTTGGCTGCTGACCAAGAAGTGGATCCGAGAACAGGCACGAGGTCGGGAAAAACATACTTAAAAGGTATGATCAAATCGCCCAAAAATCTCAAGAACAAATCGAGGAGGCAGGGGGTTCTATCCCCAAAAAGCTAGTTGATAAGGGAAAGCCAAAGGAGGCTCGGTATAATACGAATCTCCTACAACAAGAAGTAGGGACGTTTGATGTTTTGGCACAGTTGGCCAACATTCCCACTAGAATCACTCTTTACCAGCTCTTGAGGTGATCCAAATCCATGAGGGACGCTCTAGTTGAAGCTTTAATGGATGTAGAGAGCTTTATTACACAAGTTCTTGTACTCCCAGAAGCTGCTTGTGCACAATATTTACAAGTAATTCAAAATCTACCATGCATATCATTCACACCAGAAGATATGCAGATCAAGCATAAGCACGACAGACCTCTTTATACTACACAGGGTATATCGGATCTTTAGAGATTAGCCGAGTTCAAGTGGATCCAGGCTCTGCACTCAGCATAATGCCGTATAGGGTCATGCAAGTTCTGGGAATTCCATACCATCACTTGAATTCTACCCAGACTACTATCTTTGGTTTCAATGCCAACATCTCACGGCCCTTGGGTAAAATCAAACTCAAATGTCAAATTAGGGATCTCAAGTCAGAGGTAACTTGCTATGTCATAGATGCGGACACGTCCTATAATCTGCTGTTAGGACAGCCTTGGATTCACGCGAATTGAATTGTCCCATCAACTCTTCATCAAGTAATGAAATACGTTGATGAAGAAGGAGAAGTCCAGACTTTGATAGCTGAGAAGCAGCCATTCAAGGGGGGTAGAAAGCTATCATACTGATTCGGTCTTCTAGCTGGACGATTTGGAACGTGAAACATCAAAACCAGTTGTCGATAGCGGCAACGAAGCAGATATCGAACCTGACCCTAAGGAAGAGTGTCCATGGGAGCTAAATGTATAAGCTCAATAATAAAGAAAATATACTGAGTGAGGGCGAGTGGTACATTAACGAAGATTTCAATTTGGTTTACTTGTCTGATGTCTCATCTGCATGTGATGAAATAGATACAGATGCAAGATCGGAGCCATGGCATGCGTTATATGGCGAAAAATCTCTAGATTTGCCACTCAAAACATCTTTCCCTACATTCGAAAGAATAGAGGACGTGCGAAAGGCATTTTTTATGGTCCCGTCTAAAAAGAAAGGCCAGAAACCAATTTATTGTGGAAGAGCTGACTCTAAAATACTCAACCCGGAGAGTTCAGAGGAAGACGAAGTGATTCCTCAATTCCATTGTTATGAGTCTAATGCTCCCCACATAATGAAAAGCATGGGTTATGACTTTGGTAAACAAGAGGGTTTAAACTTTGGGAAAGGAAGACGGACCCCGATTCAATATACTGTTGTTGAAGGTAAAACCCAAGATTACTACCATAAGACCCGAAGAGGGCTAGGGTATATATCAACGCCCTCCCTTTCAGAAGATGAAGTAGATCACTACCTCGGGCAAGACCCTTCATCTGGAACGTCATCATGGGATTCCAACATAAGTGTTGGAGTAGTCTTCGGTGGCTTGTCTGTAAACATGGCCTCGACTAGTCATCTAAGCAACGAGGAAGATGACGATGAGGATTGGATTCAATCACTCGATGATCCTTGGATTAAACGTCTTGACATTTTGTGGGATATGTGTTTCGAACAACGAGAACCACCCACCGAAGACAAGGTGATCCAAATAAATATGGGAGCCGAAACCAATCCCAAACCAATCTTCATAAGTGAAAGTCTATCACAACATGAGAAAGAAGACCCAGTGTCCCTCGTCGGAGAGTACATTGATGTCTTTGCTTGGATCTATGAAGATATGCCTAGGCTTGATCCAAAAATAGCCATGCATCGTCCTAATATTGACCCGAATGTGAAACCTGTTAAGCAACAGTAACGCAGGTTCCGTCCAGAAATCATGGAAGCAATCATAGAAGAAATCTTAAAGCTCATTGATTCGGGTTTCATTAGAGAAGAACAACACCCAGATTAGGTGGCCAATATTGTTATCGTACCCAAGAAAAATGGAAAGATCTGAATATGCATCGATTTTCATGATCTGAACATGGCATATCCGAAAGATGAATTTCCACTCCCCATTACGGATGTTATGATTGACAACACCTGTGGGTATGAGAGGATGTCTTTTATGGACAGATTTTTAGGATACAATTAAATCAAAATGTACCCTGAAGAAGCGAAACACACAGCCTTCAGAACACCACTAGGGGTATTCTATTACACAGTAATGCCCTTCGGTTTGAAAAATGCCAGAGCAACCTATCAATGTGCAAAGAATACAATTTTTCATAAACATTTACACAAGAAGATCGAGTGCTACGAAGATGATATTGTTGTGAAGAGTCAAAAGAAGGATGATCATCTTTCAGATTCGAAGATCATGCTCGGCATCATGAGAACACATCAACTAAAAATGAACCCCACAAAATCTTTCCTAGGAGTATCTAGTGGTAAATTCTTAGGATTTATAGTTACATCCCAAGGAATTTCCCTTGATCCCGAAAAGGTTAGCGCCATCCGAGAGAAGCCACCACCAAGGACCATCAAAGAACCTAGAGATCTACAAGGTAAGTTAGCGTACATCTGAAGATTTATATCAAATCTTTCGGGCGGTGCCAACCCTTCTCCAAATTAATGAAGAAAGGAGTTTCAATCGTATGGGATGAAGGCTGCCAAAAGGCGTTTGAAGAAATCAAGATATGTCTCATGCAACCGCTAGTCCTCGTGGCTCCGATATCAAGAAAACCATTCCTGTTATATGTAAGGGCCATGGTCTGTTCTCTTAGAGCCTTGCTAGCTCAGAACGATGACCAGGGACATGAACAAGCAATCTATTACCTTAGCGGGACCATGATCGGAGCTGAACATAGATACAATCCAGTAGAAAAAGAATGCTTGGCCTTAGTATTTGTCGTCCAGAAAATGTGACATTATTTGGTCGGACAAAAAATACATGTTGTCTCCAAAGTAAATCCTCTGAGGGTACTCATGACAAAGCCTTCTTCGTTGAATTCCCATTTAGCAAAGTGGGCAATACTCCTGTCACAATATGACATGAGATTTATACCTCAAAAGGCTATTAAAGAACAGGCCTTAGCAAATTTCTTAGCAGACCATCCGGTCTCTAATTCTTCCAAGCTGCACGAAGATTTACCAGATGAAATTGCTGAAATTTGCGTAACTCAAGAGGTTGTTCAACTATGGAAGCTATTCTTTGATGGAGCATCTAGAGTAGGACCAGAGGGAGGAATTGTAGTCGATGTGGGGATTGTACTCATCTCTCCAAATGGCCACGTGATCCCAAGGGGGTTCTCCTTAATTGAGCCATGCACTAATATTGTAGCGGAGTATAATGCTTTATTATTAGGAATGCAACTGGGCGAGGAAATCAACATTCGATACCTCAAGGCTTATGGTGATTCTCAACTGGTCATGAATCAAGTTCGAGGAGAATATGAGGTACGCAAAGAGGATTTAATCCCTTATCATGCAGCGGTCCTAAAATTAGCCCGAAAACTCGAAGGCTTCTTCATAGGATACATTCCGTAAGTTCAGAATGCATATGCAGACGCTTTGGCTTCAGTAGCAACCTCACTGGCATTACCACCAAAGGCCAAGACAACAATATTTGTAATGGGTCGTGATTTGTATTTTCCCAGACTTCTTACAGAGGAAAATTTAGAAGAATCAACAAAAGGGGATGTTTGTGAAACTTCCATCGAACTCGAACCAAGGGATCAGCGATTCCCTTATATCAATTACGTCTTGTACGAGATTCTACCAGATAACCCCAAAGAAGCGGCCGCCATTAAACGGAAGGCCCTTCAATTTTACTATAATGCAGTTTCCCAAACTTTGTATCATAAGTCACATGATGGAATTCTTTTTCGTTGCCTCTCCCGAAAAGAGGCACGAGAAGCTCTAAAAGAAGCCCACGATGGGATGTGTGGAGCTCATCAACCTGGGAATAAATTAGGAGATCGACTCTGAAGAATTGGCTACTATTAGCCTAAGATATTTGCGAATGCTGTTGACTATGCTACGCGATGTCATGCGTGCCAAATCCATGGTGATTTCATTCATCAAGCGCCAGGAAATCTGCATCCATCATCTTCTTCATGGCAATTTGAAATGTGGGGGATGGATATTGTTGAGCCTATTTCTCCACCAACATCTAAAGGACATCGATTTATCCTAGTTATAACTGACTACTTTTCCAAGTGGGCCTTTAAAGGAGGTCAAAACTACCAACATAATCAAGTTTATTAAGCATCACATCATCTATCGCTTTGGTGTACCACGGCGGATAGTCCATGATAATGGATCACAGCTCATCAGCTATGGATGCCAGAGGTTTTGCAACAAGTTTAGAATCTAAATCGTCGCTTCGACAGTATATTATCCCCCAGCCAACGGCCTTGCAGAGACTTTCAACAAGACCATCGTGAAACTTTTAAGGAAGTTTGTCTCTAAGAGTTGACTTGATTGGGATGAAAAATTGGGTGAATGTTTATGGGCTTACTGCACAACGGTGAGAACTCCGACAAAGGCTACTCCCTTCTCTTTAGTTTACGGGCGTGAAGCAATTTTACCCTTGAAAATCTAGATCTCTTCTCTAAGAGTTGCTCTTACGACCGGAATGACGAATGAAGAGCAGCATCAACTACGCCTTCAAGAGTTAGAAGTGTTAAGTGATAAACGACTTCAAGCTTAACAACAAATCGAGATATATCAGGCTTGAATTTCTAAAGCTTATAATAAGAAGGTTAAGCAAAGGATCTTTAAGAAAGGTGATCTCATCTTAGTAGTCCGCTGACCTATGGTCATGACACATAAGATTAAAGGGAAATTCAACCCTAAATAGGAAGAACCTTTCGTAATAGAAACGGTCTATTCAAATGGAGCATATCGACTCATCGATCAAAAGGGTGATAGACTCATGATGCTGATTAATGGGAAATTTCTCAAGAAATATTACCCGTAGGCCCCAAGATTATATTCACTCGTGCTGGGAGTTGATTGTTTAGAATAAAAAGTCCTGTAACACTTTTACAGTGTGATGGTCACTACATCAATATCACATTTTTAGCCCCTTTCAATACAGTTGCCCATTACAAGTCAGAATATGGTACACAAAAAGAAATCAAGAAAGAACAAAAGTATCATTTTATTTACAAAAGGATAAGTACAAGATTATTGCCAAAATTTTAAGTGCCAAGGCCCATCAAATGAATGACTGTGAGCCGGGCCCTAAGATACAGGTGGCTTCCCCTCTTCTTTACTTGTATATGTCATAGGGGCAGATCGGATAGCTTCTTGCATAAGTTTTGGTCCAAGTTGAGAACGCGACCTGGTTGTTGTTCGCTGACAAGCCCTCTTCTCATACCGGGCTGCTTCTTCAATAGTGAGAACCCTCTTCCCAACCTCTTTCGCTTCATGAGCCTCGCCCCTCGTAGCCTCCGTACTGGCTCTGAATGCTTCCTTTGCAGTCAAATACTTGTCAATACCCTTGAGACAAGTCAGCTTTGAATCTTTTCTAGATTCATACATCTCTCTGATGTCCTTTAAACATGAGGTATATACATCATATTCAAGAATTTGTGAAGTTTCACGATACCAATCGCAAAACCTGAGAACGGTATAACAACTGGGCATAGGAGAAGTCAGAGCAAACACTGCAGCAGAGTTGCCGGCCATCCAATAATACTAGACCCGAGCCCCCTCGTACAAATTCCCAACGATAGCCAGCTTAGGGTTAGGGTTCCCAACATACAGTTGGTCATACCCGAATTATCGAGCGAAGCGGCTGGGCAAATAAGGCTCGATGATGCATCGGTTGCTCAAACGAAAGACCAAGTACCCCAGCCTAATGGTGATGAGCCACCGGAAGATATTTGCTAGTAAAGATGTGAAGCCGTCAAGCGCCACATCCATGAACATCTAGCATCGCAAGCCCCACATCCATGAAAATCTAGCATCGCAAGCTCGTCAAAATCAGGAGAACAACAAAAAACTTGGTAGTTGTCCTCTTTTGACAAAATTTGTCAAGCCATAACTATGTACAAATGTGCCCATTGGGCTGACTCGAGCCGCTGTACGAACGGGATGAAGAAATTTTTTGTGCCGCTTAACCCCGTCATTAATGAGTGGCAGTGCATAATGAACCAGGCCACCAAATAAGTGTATGGCACTGGTACACGTGGCTGGGGAGTCTTCAATCTCTCATCTCCCTTTGGCCCAATTACCCTTACATCTAGGAACTCAGAAGTCAGTTCCCATAAGCCTTACTGCAGGCAACTCACCATAGCTGAGAGGAGACATATTGGCCTCCCATGGGCTAAAAGCACTGCAGGGTATAGTGCCTCGACCAATATGGACTCGATGGGCCTAGAGGGAACCACGCAGCATTTTACCCAGATCATCAGAAATCCCGCCAATAGGGCCGCATCAGAAATAGGAGTCTCCGCCTGACGGTGAAAACTCTCAAACTTCATGGCTTTGGAAGCATTAATGCAGGCTGAGATGACTTCAGAGGAACTCACTGGAAGCCGAGTCACTGCTGCATCTTTGCTGTGCAAATTTTGAAATAGACACTCAGCCCAAGATGCCTGTTTGACGCCACCTAATCGTAACCCAGTCAGCTGGGCACATATATGGAGGTGGCACATCACTTCCCAGAAGGTGGCGTAAATATCTAGATATACTATCCGCAAGATGGAGAGCTCATCAGTTCCGGGAATGAATTCCTCATACGGCAGCTCACCGAACGGAAGACCCGATACTGCATGCATCTCATGAAGAGCAAAGCCCAGCTCTCCAACAGGCATGAAAAAAGTGCAAGTGTTAGGATTATACTTCTCCAAGATGGCGAAGAAGTTGTAAGAACTTTGAATGACGCCTTTACGAGTGGCCATCACCGGAGTCTCAAGCCCAGATAAAATGAGTGACGCTCGCAGTTCATTAAGAATAAAATCTACCATGCGAACCCACCATCCCCATCAAGGGAGTATATCCACCTAGGGGTCCTAAACTCTTGGGCAAGAAATTCACCTCAAGCGGCAATGAACCGGCGAACAAAGATATTGGCCGTAGTGACCTCTTGACTGGGGTCTATTTTGTGAAATTCCCCTAGCCTTAAGCCTGTCACCTCATAGCTACACTCCACATGATGAACTGTTTGGCGAGTGAAAGCCCCGACAAATACCCTACTTTTCTCCTCGACCAAATTCTAATCTAAGTGTCTGCCACAGGAGATACTTTGGAAGTATGACAGTGGGTACATCCGCTTCATGTTGGGCAACGACAAGAAATGGTCGTTAACTTGACCCAGTGCTTTATAGTCTTCAACACAGACTGTATCGTCGTTTGCCTCAATATGATCTCCAAAGAAGAACTCTGGCTTCGTGATTTGATCACGGCCTGCCGGCGACACAAGATCTACGTTAGTGATAATGGCCCTGAAGGTTGAATGCCTCACACTATGAATCATCATCGCTCTTCCCAGAGAACCAACTCTAGTCATGGGAAGTTCTCGGCGAAGTCTAAAAGCTAAGTTGTAGTCCATCCAGCCCGAATGGCCGAAATAATGATCGAAAGAAAGCGGCCTGTCAGCATAGAGAGCTGCAAACACAAGAGGATAACAAAACATGAGAAAGGGAATGAATCACAAGAGAACCTAAGACGGACTGAAGAAAAACACGAGGATCAACTCTGTATTCCAAGCATAAAACACGAGGGTCAACCCCACGTTCCAACTACCGAAACGCAAGGACCAACTCTCCGTTCCAAGCATGAAACGTGATGGTTAGCCTCGCGTTTCAGTTATGGAGTGCGAGGGTCAACTTTGCTAATATCTACCCCACATTCTAAATATAGAACACGGAGTTCGACATTGGGTTCTTCAAGAACTGGAACCCATTGAAACAGGTTTGGAAACCCTATCATACCTCTATGCAAGGGGGTTTGCAATGGCGGCGACGTTGCCAAAATCGATGGGCTGCCGGAAGCCTCGTACGACGTTGTGCTTGGAGTTATTTGGACAACTCTCTTGATCTTGCGAATTGCTCTTTTTAGAGCCATTGAAGGATCTTGAAGATTGGAGGAAGATTGGAGAAACTCGAAAAGTCCTTCTTGAGAACGCAAAAATCTCCCGAAAATACGAAGGAGATGAATGGTTTGTGATTTTTACCTCTGGTAATTTTTAATTTTACCTTGGGGGTTTATTTATACTAAATCGAAGAGGACATCTTCATTTAAAACGCAACCCCTGCGTTTATGTCAGTTCAGTTTCTAAACGCGAAGCCACCTCTGCGTTCTAATCCTTAAACGCAGGGATCACCCTAGCGTTTTGAAAACCCAAACGCGAGGCTCACCACTGCGTTATGGTTCTTAAACACAAAGCGTCACCCTAGCATTTTAAAATTCCTAACACGATGCTTACCTCCGTGTTCTGATGTCCAAACACAGGGATCACCCTAGCGTTTCAAAACTCCAAAACGCGAGGCTCACCTCCGCGTTCTAATTCCAGATGTGAGGATCGCCTTAGCGTTTCAGAACTCCTAACGTGATGTTCATCTCCGCATTTTGATTCCAAACGCAGGGATCACCCTAGCGTTTTAAAATTCCTAACGCGATGCTTAACTCCGCATTCTGATACCCAAACGTAGGGATCACCCTAGCATTTCAAATTTCAAACGCGAGGCCCACCTCTGCATTTTGAGTTCAACACTTAGCCAATTTTTTGACTTGAAGACTCCTTTGACGAGGAGTCAATCAAACTCTTGAGGACCTTAAAGGGGTACGAGAGAGACCCCCCATCACTCTTGCAAGAGGTTAAAAAAAACACGGTTGATTTGATGTCATCTTCTTGACAACTATCATATCCATAATGCTCAAATCGCAACTAACTTATCAGACCTCCTCAATAGGATGATAAGTCCTCAAATTTACTTAAATCACAACCAACTTATCATTCCTCCTCAATAGGATGATAAGTCCTCAAATCTGCTTAAATTGCAACCAACTTATCATTCCTCCTCTGCTTAAATCACAATTAGCTTATCAACCCCGCTAAATGAGATGACAAGCCCTGAGCTTTGTTCACACCGCAAGCCCTGAGCTTTGTTCACACCACAAGCCCTGAGCTTTGTTCACACCACAAGCCCTAAGCCTTGTTCACACCACAAGCCCCGAGCCTTGTTCACATCACAAGCCCCAAGCCTTGTTCACACCGCAAGCCCCAAGCCTTGTTCACACCACAAGCCCGAAACCTTGTTCAAATCACAAAACCTAAACTTATCGACTCTCATCAATAGAGCGATAAGTCCACAAAATCTTGTTCAAATAGCAAGTGTTCTTCAAACTATAAGTTCACAATTTTATTAAACGACACTGTACCTCCAAGCGTCAGACCCCTGTGGACTTGTTGACCTTTTTTATTTTATTTTCCTTGAATTACTTGAGTGATGATAAAGGAAAATTTGATTCTTGCTTAGAGTGAGATTTTGTGCTAAGATGATGATTATTTTTCGTTGCTCTGGGCCAAAACACAACAAAGAGCTGAAAAAAAACCACCTTTATTCATAATACTAAAGAGTGATACAAAATTACTGAGCTGAAAAAACTAATAATAAGATGAATAATAATACAAAATCAGATCTGTAGGCCCATCAGGTTAATAGATGCGAGCTGGGATTTGATATTTGAGAGTTTTTGCTCATGAGCAGCTCACACCATCGTTATAGCTTGCCTCCGAAGATCAGTTTCATCGGGAACCACAGTAGCAGCCTCTTTTTTATTTCCTCAAGGACCTGTGTCTCTTTGCAATAATTTTCAAAAGTTTCAACGCTTTTGAGGGTGAGGTCCTTCACTACTGCCTCATCCTGAACAAGCTGAGCCTTTTGTTGAGCTAGCTCTACCTCCAGCCAAACAATTGTCTCACGTATAGTCCGCATGGCATGGGTCGAGATGGCTAGCTCAGCTTGCCTCTGCTCATATTGCCCCTGTAGAGCTACAACTTGAGTTGTCTCCTCCGCCAAGCTTTTCTAAATAGCTTCGTATTGATGCATCGCTTGGACTTGAGTGTCAGCAAAGGTTGACTCAATCTGAGCCTCCAGGTTAGCGTGAGTTAGCTCCCCCAAGCTCTTCAAATTCTCCTCCAAGCGAGCAACACCATTGGTATAGTGTCGTATGCATTCAGTGTCACCCAGGGATCTAATGTTGTTCAAATAGTTCATCAAGATGGGCTTGAAGGCTTCGAAAGTGCTCTCTCCTGCAACAACAATTCGAGCAGCTTCTTGCATCTCAACCTCCAGATGTCCAATATAACTCTGAAGCAAATTGGGCACAATTGTTAGCCTCAAAGAAGCTACAGGAGATGGTATCAGCTCATGCTGGGTCACCATACCCAGTGAAGGAGTTGTAGGTGATGCTATTTGAGTGGAGCTTGAGGCACCAACGTCCTTCATGGACCGGAGAGAGATTACAAGCGGAGCCAGTTTCACTGGAGGAGGAGCTGTTGCTGCTGTGACTCTTTGGGCTGGTTCCATTGGAGGAGGAGTTGCTACTATGGCTTCCTGAGCTGCTATTGCCAGGACCTCCCGAGTCGCCCTCACCGGAGAACCTATATAAAAGAATTTTTTTTCAGTACATGGACAAAGCATTTATTGAAATTCTAAAATAAATGACACTTACCTAGAGGAGAAATAGCTACATAAGTTGTCACCTTATTAGAGGTAATAGCTGGTAGGTTCTCAAACAGTCCCTCATAGTCCAAAGAAGTTCCGTATGACACTACTTCTTCATCATCCCCTGAGGGGTGTGGGGAACTTGCAGCGGCAGCTGGCTTGGGGAATAGCCTTGTTGTAGGGCTAGGCCTCTGGACTCTGGTTGTAGGCATCAATGCTGAAGAGGCAGGGGACGGATATCTTGTGGGCTCCCGTAGCTTAGTGACTTTGGGGTCGGTTGCAAAAATTCCAACCCCTTTTGTTTGAGCCTCCTTTCTAGTTGCTTGAGGAATAGCAGTTGAAGCTTGGCCCGCAAATGTGGTGTTGAGAGGCTTTACAGTAGGGATAGACTCCGCATCCCCACAAGATGATTCGTCACTGCCCTCTTCCTCTTAAGGGTAAGGGGAAAGAGGACCCCTTAAAGCAGGTCCAGTTGAACGGAGTCCCTGCTGATGAGAGATACCCTCAACTGATGATTCTCGCACCTCTTCCTCCACTAAGGGCACTGGATGAGCAGCCCTGAATGCATCCTGCATCAACTTATTCCCCTGCTCAGCCTGAGAAGTGGGAGACCCAGTGGGTAACTCTCAATAAGCCCGTTTGCTTTGACGGCACAGGTCTTTCTCAGACATGGGTCTTTTGCTTGCAGCTCTCTCCTCTCGGGTCTCAGTCAGAATAGGCAGCAGGCCTAATGGTTGTTGTCTCAACCTCTTCCCCAGTATCGGCCGTTTGCTCACAAGATAAGTACTCGTCAAGTCCCCTCAGGCAAGACGTCTTAGAACTTCTTTTAGATTCGTACATCTTTCTGATCTCCCTTAGACAAGATGAATTAGTTCTATATTTAGGAATCTGAGAAGCAGCCTGATACCAGTTGCAGAAACCCATGGTTGTGTAACAGTTGGGCATCCTGTGAGGGAATTTGAATAACACCCAGGTACAACCAGCCATGGAGTAGTACCAAGCCCCAGCTCCTTCTTACAAGTTCCTGATAAGTACGAGCTGAGGGTTGGGATTCTTGATGTATAATTGATCGTAGCCGAATTGTTGGGAGAAGCGGAAGGGCTGGTAGGGCTCAATGTAACATTTCCCGCCTAGCCGGAAAATCAAATAGCTAGGCCTGATATTGACCAACTAGCAAAAGACGCCTCCATTCAGCTGTGTAAAAGAATTGGGGCCCCTCACATCCTGGTACAATTCTCCATATCCGCTACCCTCGAAATCCAGATAACATCTAAATACATGGTAGTTAAGATCCCTGGACAAAATTTTCCAGACCATTACCATGTACCAGCCCTCCCACTTAGTTACTTCCAACCGTTGGAGCCACGGATGAAAGATTCACTGCCAAGAGCAGCTGGTCATCAGCGACGGATAATGTAAAACATACCATGGCACTAGATAGGTGTATGGTGGAGGGATGCATGGGTTGAGAGTCTTGAAAGACTTCTCTCCATAACCCACCTCTTTGACTTGGAGAAAGTCAAAGGTTAGATCCCTTAGGCTGCTCTGTAGATGGCACACCATCGCGAATAGAAGATTTATCAGTCTCCCGTGAGAAAGGAGAACCGCTGGATAAATAGCTTCGGCGGCGATGGACTCGATCGGCCTGGAGGGCATAATGCAGCGCTTCAGCCACAACATTAGGAACCCAGCAAATGGGGCTACATCTGAAATTGGAGATAGCGCTTGAAAATGAAAGCTCTCAAACTCTGTGTATGGAGGGAAAATATCCTCCTGGGCTTCATTGGTGTAATAATCAGTAGTTTCTTCAAAGCGAGCTTTAACTTCATCAAAAGAACTCATAGTAAGATGGGCTACCGCAACATCCTTACTATGCAGATTTTGGAATAAGTACTCAGCCCAGGATGCCTGCTTGACTCCTCCTCCTCGGAACCCTATCAGTTGAGCACAGACTTGGAAGTGACACATTACCTCTCAAAATGTCACATAGATGTTAGGACTGGCTCTCAAAATGGCCAACTCCTCAGATCCGAGAATAAACTCCTCGTATGGTAGCTAACTGAAAGGTAAGCCCGAGACTTCATACATTTCCTGAAGAGCAAAACCCTGCTCTCCGACAAGTGTAAAGAATGTATAGGTCTCCGGGTTGTATTTCTCTAACATAGCAAAGAGAGTGTAAGAGCTCTACACGATTCCATACCATATAGCCATCACCGACGTTCCTAGATTAGAACTGATGAGTAAGTCTCCTAGCTCCTCCATCACAAAATAAACCATGCAATCCCACCATCCTCCATCCGCTGTGTATACCCATCCAGGCGCTCTGAAGTCCTGTGCAGGAAACTCACCTTTCACCGCAATAAATCTTTAGGCGAAAATGCTCGTGGGGGTGGCCACCTCAGTAGCTGGGTATTGCTTCACAAATAGGCCTGGTCGTAAAGCTAACACATGCCTACTATAACCTATCGGACGCACACCCTAATAAGTTAATGCTCTAAGAGACACCTCGTCTTGATCATTGACGAGATCCTATCCCATGTGCCTAGGGATGGAAGCACATTGGAAGTATGAAAACAGATACATCCGCTCCATGTTGGACAAGAAGATGAATCGGTCGTCGACTTCCCTTAGCATTTTGTAGTACCCGTCATAGAAGGCCCCGACATCAAGCTTTATCGGGTCCGCAAAGAGAAATGCAGGCTTCTTGAGATATTTCTAGTCTGTCGTCTCTAGCTTGAGGTCTGTAACAATAGCCCTAACCACTAGTGGGTTAGCTTTGGTAATGAGCTTCAGTCGCTCTTCATTTTTGTCCTGGACACCAGGGAACCTCCGATGAAGACTAAAAGTCACCTCCTAGTCTTCTCCCCCTTCGTGACCAAAATGGCTGTGAAAGGTGAGGGGGTCACTTGAGTAGCGCACTGTACAAAGAAATGAAGATAAGCAATTAATATTTGAAATAATAATAATAATAATAATGATAATAATGATAATAATAATAATAATAATAATAATAATAATAATTGCAAGCATAAAAGGCATAAACGCGAAGTTCAACGCCGCGTTTTGTTCCTAAAACGTGGGTGTCAACTTCGCGTTCCAATTTCAAATGTGGAGCTAAACCCCGCGTTTCGTTTCTAAAAAACGTAGGTGTCAACTTCGCGTTCCAATTCCCAAACGCAGAGCTAAACCCCGCGTTTCATTTCACTTTCATGACATGGGCTTGTGCCCCGTGTTCTAAAACTAAAAAATGCGAACATTGCCCGCTGTTTCCAATACTTCCCAAGGAAGAAGACGAAACTTGTCAAAATAAGTTATGTAAGAAACTTGTCAAAACAAGTTATGAAAGAAAAACAAAAAAAACTTGTCAAAGCAAGTCGACTGCTTATTAAAGGTGTGTACTGTGCCCGGACGGTAGCTCCACTAGAGGCGCCAGTCGTCGGCGTGCTCGAAGCAGCCACTATGGTTCTCTTGGTTTGTGATGCAGATCTTTTGGGAGACATGGTCGTCAAAGTCAAACGGAAGAAGTTCGTCGGAAAAGTTGAACGAGGGCTTCGCTGAAGATTCAAGAACAAGGGCTCTTATTTTTAGAAGATGAAAGTCTGAAGGACTTTTGATTTGACCCAAGGGTCTATTTATAAGGCCGCTAGCCTGTCAGCATCACACGGGATTTTAGGCAAAAATCCTGCCCAAACGCGATCTTCGCGTTCACACCCCGACGATTCAGCCTCAGGAAAAAACGCGGAGCTCAACTTCGTGTTTTAGAAGGTTCTGATTTATGTTTCAGCTGTAAATGTGGGGATCATCTCCAGCGTTTCAAATGATCAAACGCGAAGCTCAGCTTCGTGTTACAAAAGCAAAGAAAAAGAAAGAAGGAAAGAGAGCCACGGTCTGCCTACACGTCCAAAAACGAACGACTAGCGTTGACAAAAGAAAAGTGAAAATCCCTTAAATGAGGAACAATTCATCTCAAAGTCAGTCAAAGAAGATATCCAAAGTATTTCGAAATCCCATCCCAGTCAACCGCGAACTTTCGAAAACTTTGGAGGGGGTTCTGTAGGCTGTCTAAAAATCACTGCAGATAGTCAATCCTCATCAAGTACAAACAATAGAAGTCACAACGCAACGACTTTCAGGAGACCACAATTTGAGGATTTTCTACAGCAATAAACGAAGAGTACAATTCAACAACCTTCACGCTAATCAATGGAAATCCTAATTTTAACGATCTTCACAAGCACCGACAAGAGTTACAGTCAATGACTCCCAGACTTCAAGAAAATATGAAAAAGATCACAAGATGATCTTTGAGTGGAGATCACAAATTAATGATCTCTTTGGTTCAAAACGCGGGGCTCACTCTCGCGTTTCCAAGCTCAAAACACGGGGCTCATCACCGCGTTCATAAACTCAGAATGTGTGGCTCACCACCGCGTTTCCAAGCGCAAAACACAGGTGCATCGCCGCGTTCCTGAACTCAGAACGCGTCGCTCACCACCACGTTTCTAGCTCAAAATGCAGAGCTCATCATTGCGTTCTTAAGTCAAAACGTAGAGGTCATTATGAGAACGCGGACCTCGTAGGAACGCGGACCTCACGTTTGACCCATTCAAACATGTTGTAAACAGTTCCAAAACCGTTTTACACGATTTTTGGAGAGATTTAAGGGGTCAGTTAAACTCCTTAAAATAGCTAAAAAATCAGCTGAAATGCGTTGCTCGCCACCGCATTTTCAAGCTCAAATGAAGGGCTCACCCCCGCGTTTCTGAATTCAAGCGCGGGGCTCACCTCTGCGTTCTTAAGTCAAAACGCAGAGGTCATTGTTAGAACACGAACCTCGCTCCAGGCTGCGAGATTCACATTTGACTCATTCAAACATGATCTAAATGGTTACAAAACTATTTTGCACGATCTGAGGGCGGCTAACCCTTGTTTAGGAGAGATTTAAGGGGTCAGTTACACCCCTTAGACCTCTATAAATAGCTAAAAAGTCAGCTGAAGAAAGGACTTTGGCTTTTGGCTTCTGGGCTTTGAAGATCGATTAGCTTTTAGCACTCTTTGCTCCCGCTTGGTCAATTTTCCAAACTTGCATCGTGAGTTCATCTCAACGTCGTTCCACGAGCCAAGACAGTCAGATCGTCAACGGGATACAAGGTTCAAGCTCCCACCACTACCATAAAGACCCCAGTTTTTAAACAAAAGGAAGAATCTCTATTGATCTTTTCTTCTTTTGTAAATCGGGATGCCCGATAAGAGAGAGTTTGCGAGGAGAGAGATTGTAAGTCTTTCTTCATTAAAAGAATTAATACAAGTCATTTTCCTCTATTTCCTCTTCAATTTTCCAACAAAAACCAGGAACACCATCATTATTGTGATGGCATTAGGAGCTAACTGCATGGGAGAAACCCCCAGTCACTTGCAAATCCTCCTCACGAAGTGGGGGAGGGGCAAACGCAGCCCATATTCTAAGTGCGCCAAGAACAGCGGCGCCTTCTCGGTGCCATGCTCAAACACGGCACTGTCCTTCTCCGGTAGAGAGAGCTTGAAAGCCGCTAGGATGTCATACCTCTTGGAGAGGGCCTCCAGATCATCACTCGTCACCTTCGAATGGACGGAGGTGAGAAGGCTGAGCCTATCGACGGGAGCAGAAGACAAGGTAGCCATTGCAAGGGTTTTCTGAGCTCGAAGAATGAAAAGAGAGTTCTAATGTCTGAGGTTGTGTAAAGAAAACCCGAATGAAGAAGAAGGGGTATTTATAGAATGGTAAGGGTTCGCGTGGCAGCTTTAGAGCGGTTCGCCTACTTTGGGATCGACGGTCCATATTAGGGCTAGAATCCAAACCGCCTTTCGAAAATCAAAACGCTACCTGTTTCAGTTCCCCACACTACTTTGCGTAGAAATCGAAGCGGTACTGATGGTTAAAGTACGATGACGTCATTCACAGTGACTTGGCTCAATCACGTCTTAAAATTTACAAGTCCATCAACTCAGTGGAAGCCTGTCGACCCCCACTAGTTGCCACCACAAGCCGACAACTAAAACAAAAAATTTGCAACAGTTAAGTCCTGGGGAAATGACTCCCAGTCAACACGGTGTTCTTTCAGGACGACGTCACCATAAACTTAACATATCAAAAAGGAGACGAACAAATTTATAAGGATACTATTAAGTCGAGTCGACAAACGCGTTGCTAACACATCACAGAAAATTGCAGAAAAAACAGGGAAAAGCATGAATGAGGAAAAATTGTGTCGTTTATTATCTTATCAGACATATATACAAGAGCATAAACAGATTACATTTTCCTAGTCTTTAAACCTAAGCTATGGAAGGTCCAAGTTGGTCCTAGGAGTCAGAGGTAAGGAGACGTTCGAAGAAGGTGGAGGAATCGACAGAACTTCCTGTCAAGTGCCATCTCTCTTCCTCTCAGTCGGATCCTCACCGACACCGTTCTCGACTCCCCCAGTCGAATCATCTGTGGACTGACCGGAGACGGCCTCCTGCTCGTCCTCACCTTCGCCTCCTTCCACTTCTTAACCACCCCCCGCCTTCTCCACGTTGGCGAGAAGGTCTATGTAGTTGGCGATACTGGGAGGATATTGAAGTCAGCCTCTAAGTTCTTGGTGTTCGATGGGTAGTTGTGCCACCATATATCGCAGCTGGCTTCACAGGCTAGCACGACTTTGATTTTCCCCATGGCACTATGGTGAAACTCCTCAACAATTGTGGGCTGGCTCTTTTCCACAACGATCGACTGATAGTCGGGAGACTGTAGATATGCTGCCTTGCTCTTTGCTAGGCTTAGAGCCTCTTCCAGCTGAGCACACCTCTCTTGGAGCTTTCGCTTGGCGACCAACTCCTCCTCTAATTGGGCTTTAGCATGCTGTGCAGTTTGCTTCTCAATAGCAACTTGCGTCACAGCTAAATTCCGCTCTTTTAGCGCTTCACTGATTGAGCTATCGAAGCCTGCCCCCTGGCCACCATGTTGAAGCTTTCGCCTAAGTTGCTGAATCTCAACCGACTTCCTCGAGTTGGAAGCTTTGAGCTCTACAATCAGTTGCTCTTTCACTTCCATTTCCCTACGCCAGTCGTCGAGTTCGGCCTGTTTTGCCGAGAGATCTGTGACGACTCGGTCGAGTTCAGCACTCTCGGCAACTCCATGCTCCCCACCCACCATTTGGAGCTTCTTGAAAGCATGATGGCCCCATGCCAAAGAAGTGATATATCTCCTGCTCCACGAGGCACCCTCGAGTCAGATAACTCTGAAGGATTACATGGAGGCCTACGTCGGGAATAGCCTTAAAGAGCTCCTCATCGTTGGGAAGGCTGAACTGCTCCACAGCTTTCGCATGCATGTAACGAGACTTGAACACCGATGAACGGACATCCATATGATTAGAGGGGCTATACCGGTGTTCGTCATCAGGCTCCTCCTCATAACTTCCACTAGTAGGAAGCCTCCCTATCAGCAAGTCCCTCGTTTTGGCCCAAGCCCCCACTTCAGACTCGGCCATATAATAGGGAGAGGGTCATCCCGCTGACGTGGAGCCCCCCTCTTTACCTCCGGCCGGCTTCTTACCCTGTCGATGGGGCCCTTGCATATGATGGCTCGAGACGTTCGCTCCAGCTCGAATCTCAGCCCTGCCAAGAGTCGACTCTGAGACGGCCCCATGCTTAACTTTAGCAGGCGGAGGAGCAATTTTCTCTCCTGAATTAGATGACCTCATCTCCATTGGGTCGGCTGGGGTTTCCCTAGTTGCCTAGCCCCCCTCGGACCGCGAGAGGTCTTCTTCTGCCACCTCCTGCGGAAGCCTGGGGCAACACTAGAAGCAGCGCCCCTAGCCATCTCGCCCCGCTCTGGGATGGACATGACCCCCTCGGGAACTGTTCCTATTCGGGGGCTTTTAACCTATCTAGTTGCCACCGCTGCCTCAGACCCTTTAGAAGATTCTTCGGGGGGAGCCAACTCAGCAGTGGCCTCCAGGCCTACCAGACCTCCGAAAGTTAGATTGTGAGCCCTCGCCTCATCCCGCACAGTAGGGGGGACGGACGAGATCCCATGCAGTCAGAGGACTGACTTATCAAGAAGGACCCCCATCGTGCGTGGTCCGGTGTAAGAAACAATTTGTTCTAACTCCCGCCTCTCAGCGGTAAATAGAGGCTTCAGGTCCAGAGCCCCTTTCCTGATCTCAGGCTAACTCGAACAATCGAGCTTGGAGTCGTCTTCCTCTACCCAGATGAACCTCTTTTTCCACCTTTGTTCGATGTGGGAACGTCAAGAACAATCTTGAACTCTCCAGTCGCCTGGAGATAGTAGTGAGGTGCCTTCTGCACCGTCACACTTACCAGATGACTTAGCACACTTATCGACAGATTGAGGCCCAGCCATGAGCAGATGACCACGAAGCCCACCAGCACTCCAACAGAGTTGGGCTTCATCTGCATCGCAGACACCCCAATGCCTCAAATACTCTCTGAAGGAATGGGTGTAGAGGCAGCCACAAACCGCACTCCAAGTACTTGATGTACAAGGGGGCTTTCCCCTCGCTATGATGATATATCACCGCAGATCTCACCCGCATAGTCAGCTTGAACTCCTTAAGGATGTCGAACTTCAAATGCAACGCCCGCATCTGTGCTGCAATCACCTTGGAACGGAAGGCATCTAACTGGCTCAGGCGCTTAGCATCCATGAAAAACAATTCGAGAAGACGCTGGAGAATCGTTAGGGAGATGATTCTATGAAATGTCAAGTAAAACTTATTCTTCCTTCATTCTCACCCATATATAGAGAGCCACGAAGAATAAGCCACCCCTCATCCTCCCTCCATTTCCAGTTCAACAATCGGGATCACTTCTCTCGGGATGCGAAACGTCGAGCATAGGGAACGAAGCATCAATAGCTTAAATGCTGTTTGGTAACGTCAACCACATCCCATCCCAAGAACCTTCAGCCTCCCCCGAGTACATTCTTCTCGACCAGGACCCGAGATTCTATTTTCGCTCTGACCCGACTCAAAGCCGACTCCAAGTGAAAGGGGCCAACTGTTAGGTCATGGACATTTTTCCACTGTTAACCCTTGAATTTCTGGAGGAATGCTAGCGCTTAAGATAAGAGAGCGGACTTAGGCAACACTAACCGGAATCCCTTAGATGACTCGAAAGTCAACACCGACCGTCCCCCCAATCGACTACCTTCGTGGGCGACGCGAATGGCAGTACTAGTCGTCCTCTTCGACTCCCCGGTCGACTACCTTCGTGGACGACGCGAATGGCGGTGTTAGCCAGTCTCTTCGACGGCATAATATTCCCCACTCGACTGACTCAAGCTCTCATCCCTAGATGACGGTTGTACGAAGTTTGGGCCCGACAGCGCGTCGGCATCACATTAATTGAATTATCAGTGCCTTGATTCCCCCATTTCACACGATAATTAAGGCATCTCAAACTTTCCTGGTTGCGTGTATAACTAATTTCATCTCCATTAATGCCGAGGGAACAATGCTAACTCCTGCACCAATCTCCAATCGATACCTGTCAAGGCTGTCCGGCGCAACCTCCACTACCTATTTCTGTCCAATCATCGAGTCAGCACACGTAAGAATAGGGTTGACTCATATTTTAGCTCAACACTAGCCAGAATGATCAAAGTACCCTCCGACTCCCATACAAATAGAGAACTGGACAACGAACAAGGTAAGCAACCCTAACCCAGTGTTGTGCGAAAATAACGAGCGTTACCTCCGTTAGAGTTGCAAGTATACAACTAACAAGTTATAGTATAAAAGATTATCGATCCCACGAGGAACGT
>JBAKGM010022625.1:0-13952 GCA_037177215.1 Asparagus racemosus
GCTCAAAGAAGTCAAGATGAGTGATGTCATTAAATTCATCAAACACCATATCATTTATCGATACGGTGTCCCAAGACGAATTGTGCACGATAATGGCCTCCAATTTGTGAGCAACGCTTTTGTCAAATTCTGCGGCAAGTTAGAATCTAAGATGTTTCATTTACAACTTATAATCCTATTGCAAATGGTTTAGCTGAAGATTTCAATAAGACCATTATCAAGATCTTAGCAAAATTTATAAAGACCAATAAATGAGATTGGGATTAAAGCTTGGCGAGGCTCTTTGGGCTTATCGCACCATGGTCCGAACATTGACTGGAGTAACCCCATATTCCTTCGTATACAGATGTGAAGCTGTCCTACCATTAGAGATACAAATCCCATCCCTTCATATCGTACTTGCGACGAGAATGACAGATGATGAGCAACATCAGAAGCATCTTGAAGAACTTGAGATGTTGGATGAAAAATACTTGGAAGCTTAACAACAAATTGAGTTATACCAAGCTAGAATTTCCAAAGCCTTCAACAAAAAAGTCTTGCATCGGGTCTTCAAGGAAGGAGACTTTGTACTCACTGTTCGGCGACCAATGATTCTTAACTCCAAGAAGAAAGGTAAATTCCAACCCAAATGGGAGGGACCGTTTGTAATTGATACGGTCTACCCAAATGGAGCATATTGCTTGATCACCCAAAACGGTGATAAGATGATGATGCCAATTAATGAGAAGTTCCTGAAGAAATACTATTCTTAGTGTGCTCAGGATAACCCGTTTTACAATGAAGGACCTAAGTTTATCATATCTTGATAGCCAAGAAAAACCCTTCACCAATTTTGGATGATTAGACTTTTGAATAGTAACTGTCTCCAAACTTCCACTTGGTCAAAACCTTCGAACAGTTAAGACCAACGTCACAATTTCTTAATCATTACTCCCACTTGGCCAAACCTCCCAACAGTTCAGGTCACGCACAATGTCAAAATCTTTTCTCTATTCCTTTCGCGAATGAGAATTCCACTCCAGTACCGGGTTTGTCTCTGCCTCAAGAGGAGACAAATTTGAACAACCAAACATTTTGAGTAATTATATTTCTCCAAAATTTACCTTTTACTCACGTGAGTTAAAAGGCCTCCTTTTTGAGTCAAGGCCACGTGGCTCGACTCCAATTTGATTTTCGAAGTGGAGATCCCACTTTGAGTTTCTTTATAGATTTCCTGACGCACGTGCATCATGAATCTTTTGACTCTCAGTTCACGTGAACAAAGAGTTCTCAATTAACGCTGGAGATAAGAAAATACCTTCTTCCTCTTTAACGCAGCGGGTTCGTCTTTGCCCTAAGAAAAGACGACAATTTCAAAAGTCTATATGATTTGCTAAATCTATGCCTATTTACATAGTAGGTGTTATTCCTGTCCTTAAATCAGGAATAAGTCAGCGTCTAACACACGCCGCTGGGTAGTCTATTTCCGTGACCAAGTCTACGTATTCAATATCATAGCAAACAAAGTCTATGTATTCGATACATAGCCAATATCATTACTGACCTAATGGTTTGTTAAATCTACGCTTATTTATGCATAGTAGGGTTATTCTTGTCCTTAAATCAGGAATAAGTCAGCGTCTAACACACGCCACCGGGTAGTCAATTCTTATGAATATTAACCGAAACTACGTATTCAATATCGTAGTACAAAGTCTAAGAGTTCATTCTTTTAGCACAACGTTACATGTAGAATGGACTTAGATAATCTACATGCTAGCCCAACTCAAACGTTAGTTGGTAAAGGCTTATCAAATGCGTTGATGGCTGAGAGTTTGCTAAAAATCCTATCAAGATTATGCCCATTTGTTCAAAATAGAATAGATGGCGTAATGAAAAAATTAAAATTTTATTTCATGAACAATGAAATACAAAGTGTTGGCTAAATAACAAAAACTAACAAAGGTGCTTTAGCGGGAAAACTGGTAGTGGCAGACCCGCTCTTGCAGGCTTAAGAGCTCCTCCTAATACTTTTGCTCTAACTCCCTTTCTAAAAAGACTCTCGAGGAATCATCAGGAGTTAGAAGCTGAATAATCTCTTGCTCCATTGTAGTGGACCTTTCGTCAGAGGTCTTCAGCTGTTCGGTTAGCGTAGAGCAGGACTTCTCTACTCTAACCAAGTCGATCTTTAGAAGAGTCTGCATCTCTTTGGCATCTTCGAGAGCTTTCCTTAAGCGAGCAAGCTTAGGATCTTGCAATTTAATGGATTGAAGCAAGTCGGCTTTGGTCTTTTCTTTAGTATTCATACTTGCCCTGGTACGTTCGGATTGAGACTGTAATTGACGTAATTCCTGCTCAGCTGCTTCTCGCCTGGCTTCTTTGGCTCTTATGATAGACTCGACCCGAGAAGTAATATAAGAAGAAGTGCATTCGGATTGCAGTCTTAGAAGTTCCTCCAGCTCATGTTCTAGATGAATCAGATCTTCTGCAATGGAGTCTGCTAAGTCAGAGAAGCCCTCTTCCCCTATAGCCGCCACATGTCGATCGAGAAGTCGCTTGAAAGAGCCAAAGGAGAGGCCCTTGTTCACGACTTTCTCGATAACGCTATTGAGAAGAAAGGTGAAGCCTTCAAGACCAGCACTGATGATTGCCTTTTTTAGATCTTCGTCCGACATTAACGCCTTAATTGAGTCGTATAATACGTAAGAAGGTGCTGTGAAAAAGGAATTGTGAGTTTCAGAAGATCTTAAATCTCTTACAAAAGACGAGGTCGGGAGATATACCGATGCGGCTAGAAGATCCCTCAGCTTGGACTGTTTGCCCCGCGCTTGTTGGTTCAACCTTGGGAACCGCCAAAGTTGATTCATGTTCAGCTTGAGTAGCCGGTGGTCCAGGTTGAATGAGAGGGCCTTCAGTGAGAGGCAAAACAACAAGAGACTCGGCCTGAGAAGTGGGAGGCTGAACCCCCAAACTCAGAACCGGAGACTCTCCAGTTTGCTCTGCGGTAGTAGTGGCGGGGCCTCTAGGTGAAAATATCATTAAGTTATCAACTATCAGCAAGATAGTTAAGAGGATCTGAATAATAAGACACATACCTGCAGAAGGGCTAGCTTCTATAATAGATTCTCTCTGAGCCTGTTCCGATAACATATCAAAAATTAGGTTGTGATCGGACTCAGAAACAGAGATCATCTGAGGTAAGCCTGGTTCGGAGAACTCCCCAAGACCCTCTTCACACATGGGCTCCATCTCTATCAATTCTTCCACTGTGACATTGGCAAGACATACTAGGTGTTAGTATACGTATATATACATATATTACAATCAAGACGATATATGTACTGGGAGCCGATTCCATGGATTCAGGGAATTCCCCAAACATTTCATTTGGAGTTGCCTCTCCCTCAGCCTGTTCCTCCACTACTGCAGCTACAACATATTAGATTTTCAATATGAAGAAGAGAAACGAAGTAAAGATCGGACTTTATAGCAGGAGTTGGTTCCGTTCGGCTAGCACTGGCGTCCATTTCTTGAAGTTTTTCTAAACGAACATGAAGCGCACAAGTGATTAGCAGAGGAACGAAGTCAGACTCTCTCAATTCCTTGAATTACCACCTAGATGAGGTATTCGTACCTGTAGTGACAGCCTCAGGAACAGGAGGAACATCAACGTCTCTGCCGACGGTAGTATCCGGGGCACCCTCATCCATAGCTTCATGTATTTGGGCTGTGAAGCTTGGCTCTTCATAGATGAAGGGTGACGGAGGGAAGGCTCAGCTGGAATTTTGCCTTCTTCAGAGCTTTCTGAGCAAAAGAAGAAAAGAAAATAAATGATAAAAATGGATCACAAGTGAGATGGTAAAATAAAAATAAGTTGATGAATTTTACCTCCTTCCCCAATTGGGAGATCAGTGCCCGCTGCCTCAGAAGCCAGAAATCTTTGACGCCGAGGCTTATGCACAACCTTCTTTTGACGCATCAACACTTTGGCAATAGTAGCTGGCTGTGGCACTGTTGTCGATGGATGAACTTTCTTTTGGAGAATGTGCTTGGAAGCCTCCCCCTCTTCTTCTTCCTCTTCCCTGGTCTCAACAGTCATTACATTGGGGGAAGTGAAAAGGACCTTCATTCGAGGTCATTTCAGAGGATGCCTGGAAGGAGATGGAGCGCGGCAAGAAACCCAAGCTGGTTCATTCTGTCGAGTTGGAGAATGACGAGGAGAAGGAGGTGATATCACTTCGCTCCTTATGCGAATCCCCTCATGATGAATGACTTCTTCTTCTTCAGAAGTCCGTGCTGTTTCGTCAAAAGATTCTTCATCGCTCTCTTCTCGGACAACCTTCTTTTTGCCCTTGGACTTTCAGGATGGTGCAGTTCACGGAGGGGAGACACGAGTCGACGTCTGTTCTCTTCTACGCTTAACTTCAGCTTCTGAAGTTTTTGAAACGGGAGCGTTAGCCGCAATGAGCCACTTGTAGTATAAAAATGTCATCTGAAGCTTGGGCTCGGCAGCAGGAAGGCTAAATTTGGCATTAGTGTAGCTGTTGATACTCCAATACCAAGCACACGCACTGTTAATAAGGCCTCCGTGGGTCTTCATCGCCCGATTCAAATTTTCGATGTAGATTTGATCATAGCTGAATTGACAGGAGAATCTGCAGGGAAAATAGGGCTCGATGCTGCAAGAGTTCTTAACCCGGAAGATGAGATAACTGGAACGAATGTTTATCAACCACCGGAAATAGCCAAGATCCAATATTGTCTGGTCTCCATTAAGCTCGCCAGCATCCATGAGCACTTCGTCATAATGACCTGAAAACGTGGGAAACGCTTAAAGAATTCCCAACACTTGGTGACCTTGCATTGACGGGACACCTCATGCCATTGCCTTGCTCCCCATTTGCACTTCTCTAAAGTTGGTAGCAGGGGAAGTTTGGGATCAACCGTCTCAGGTGTCGTCATCAGATCTGGGCGGTGGAGGACGAGCCAGGTCATCAGATAGGTGTACGACAATTTGACTTTTATGACTGGGATCTCACTCGAAGGCCCTTTTCCCATTTGCATAAAGCTAATGACTAAGTGTCAGAGCCTGCTATGAATATCCGCAACCATCGCTGGAAGGAGAGAAAGTCCGCGACCGACAACTAGCACAGCAGCTGGAAACAACACCTCCAAAGGCATTGATTCTGAGACTTGATGCGGGACCACGCACTTCTTCAACTATATTGCCAGGTGGCCTTCTAGAAGAGTTTGTAGCCTTATTTGCTTCTGTACATGCCACAGGAAGGTCTCGAACTTGGTGCCTTTAAGGATCTTGCCCTCAGCAAACAGGGTGGTATATGATTGAGCCTTCGTCTTCTCAATCAACTTGTTGATGTCGGAGGGATTCAGAGGCTATAGCTCGCTCACTTCATCAGGACCTCCAAGTGCTTAAATAAATAGTTAGCAAACTGCTTCAAGCTGACTTGCGGCCATTTCTTGGCCTTCATGGCAATTAACGCTATAGCTGTCTGGTAGTGGTAGGTTAACTCCCACAAGACGTCATATCCTGCGTAGCCCGTCTCCTTCATCCGGTTTAGTTGACGGTTGGTGGGGAAGTGTTCCTGGTACGACGCGTCACCCATCAGCAGGTTGTATACCTTCATCATCTCATGGAGCGGCAGACCTAGCTCCCTGTTCCTAGTCAAGAAGGTATTGGTGTTCGGGTTATAGATCTCTAGAAGAGCGAAGAAGTGGTTTACCCTGATAGGAAGCCCATACATACTTGCTCAGATGGGGATATACAAGTCTTTATCTTGAAGCTCTTGATCCCACCGACCAAAAACGTACTCAGTCATCCGTGTCCACCATCGATCACTGGAAGAGTGGAACCAACTGAAGCAGGGGAATTTCTTGGATGGCAGCTCTCTTCCTATATTGGCCAAGCGATTCTTCACAATTTCAGCTTTGACCATCAGCTCATCATGAGGTGGACTGTCTTGACCAGCGATCCCGGGATAAAGTCCATAGATGTAATCCCTATCACTAGAATATGGGATAGTGCCTTGGCTAACATACCCACAATGTACGTGCTCCTGGTCCTCGGTCAATCTCTAAGGCATGTTTCTTTTGACCGATAAATTGCACAGATGCACTGGCGAGTGTTGGCGGGGAAAAGAAGGTAGATGTAGATGAGCGACGTCCCCTTCATGTAGCCAAGATTCAGAGCGGAAGGAAAGAATTTCTAGATCTGCAATAGAGTCCCTGAACAAGTAGCTAGACTTCCATATGATATCAGTAGACCCAGCGTTCTTTATAAGCAGAGCGCCAGTTATCAGTCTCCACAATGCACAATGATCCCCTTGTTGTAGCAACTCCAATAGTTCTGAAGGTGCACTTGGGCCAAGCAGGGGAGCCTCAGCTACCAGTGGTGCCTTGTGAGAAGAGGAGAAAGTGGTGCTATTAAGCCCACTCGACTCGCGGGCAGTAAACGCCATAGGAGGAAATTCAACTGTAAGATATAGTGAAAATACATTAGAATAAGCCCAAAGAACAATACTAGGTGTGAAAAACACTTGGTCAAAAAAATCTCAAAATGAGAGAACTGCCTCGCAGTAGCCGAGACAGTCTAAACTGTCTCGCTAACGCCGAGACAGTCTAAACTGTCTCGCTAATGCCGAGACAGTCTAAACTGTCTCGCCAAAGTCGAGACAGTCCAAACTATCTCGCTAGCGGTTGGGATAGTCCCGACTGTCTCGCAGGTACGAGACAGTCAGAATCTCTTTTTGTGATTTTTACAAGTATTTTGACAATGCAAGATACTCATTTTAGCCTAGATCCTCACGAAGGAGGACCTTAACTCTTCCCGAATGCCTCGCGAAGGAGAGCAAATGTGGAGTTTTACGTAAAAGTCCCATTTTGATACAAAATACATAAGAAAACTCACCCCCAAAAGTTGGGGCAATGGATTCCTTAGTTTCAGAAGTTCGGGGGGCCGATTTACCCCTGGGGATATGAGATTGTAGGCGCTAAAAATTACCTATAAGACCCCGAACCCGACTCGTGACAGGGAGTTGACGTATGGCAAGCCATCTGACAATCCAATGGCGACCCAACGACAAATAGTTGATGACGTGGGTGCATAAAGCGAGTCGACAAAATGCATGAAGCGAGTCGGCAAGGCACGAACTCAACCGTGAAGCCTTAGATTGGCGGGAATCAACGAGATTGAACCAAGTTAGACTCAAAGTGACGGGATTGGGCTCTGAACAATCAGATCGAACTCAGAACAACTGGATTAGACTCGGAAGACTCAAGAATTGACGAAGCCCCGTAGGTGGCTAGGCCAAGGCCGAGCCACTCTTTGGTGGCTCGGCCCAAACCGAGCTACCTAGGTGGCTCAGCCAAAAGCGGACACGCCCTTCCTCTTTTGCCTATAGATGGAGAGGGGGGGGGGTCTCATTTGAGGGGGCTAGACTTTTTTCTCACCGCACTTCTTGCACACAAGCTTTGCATTTTCCACAACTTTGGAGTTCTTCCCGTGCAGATTTGAAGACTCAGCGAGTCCTACGTATCGAGCAGAGGAGTTTGAGGAGATTTAGATCAGATCTATGGTGCATCCCTCGGGATTCAAATTTTGTTTTGATCCCGAGAAGAATAATGATTTTGCTTGGTCGATCTCGTTTACTTAAGGCGATCTATTTCCTTTGTGAAATAGTCCCCTCAATCCCGTAGATCTTGACCCAGATCTGATCACGCGGTGGTCCACGGATAAACCCTGGCGCCAGCAAAGTCTCATGCAAGTAGGACTCCGATAAATGGGATCCTGCGTTTGTTCAGGAAAAAGTTGTAATTTTTCTTGATTTTCATTGTAAGTCTTATAAAAAGACGAGTTTTATTTGAATCATTTGTAATTGCATAAAGCTTTAATGAGTTCAAGTGCAATGAAGGTCAAGCCAACTTTTCCTGCGAACAGAGATCTCTTAGGAGACATAGATAAAAATGGATTTTTTAGCTCGGAAAAGTAAAAAAGTTGGGTTTGAGGAAAATCGAGACAAAAATGCTATAAAAGGCCAAGAATTTAGAGAGGGGGTGTCGAATTTGATGGAGGATCAAGAAAAACTCTATTTCGTGAAGAAAAATCGATCAAAATCAATTGAACCCAAAGAAAACCGAAAACCCTAGATCTAAAGGGGATCTTTTCAAAGCAAAGAAATGAGATTTATGGGGTTAGATGGATTTTCGAAGCTTTTATAGAGGCAAAGAGGAATTTTGGAAGGTTTTTGAATTCGAAAAGGTGAGCCAATAAATGATAAAAAGACCTGAATCGTCGGGCTTATAAGACACATATTCGATGACTGCTCCTTCGAGCGTGACACAAAAAGTGTCTCGGCTAAAGGCGACTGAGCAAGACACCAAAAGTGTCGCGCACGAAGAGGGCCAACAACTGTCTCAGCAACTCAAGAATTTGACGATTAGCCTCCACACGTGATTTGAGATGTTTAACATGTTTATCCCCACCACGATCCATAAATATAACCTCTCAAACATTGTATTCAAAACAAGTTGACCCCAGGTTACATTCGGAAGCTTTGTCTGAGTTCTACATAGCTTATCCCCACAACGGATAATTTGGTCCTAGATGCTTAGTGAGTTGGACGGTGCCTCTTCTCTAAATCCTCATTATTGAAGAAGAATCATAACGATAATGGATGAAGATGATCAGTTCAAAATTGACTCAATCATTTCAATCAATTCAAATACAGTCACAATAGCTATTGATCCCAGAATATGGTCAGCGAGTCGCGTAGCCAAGGTTCGAAAGCCAGAGCAAGATATAAGTCTCTTCTATAAAGTTCAACGTTGGATAGAAGCAAGGCTTATCTTATCTAAAGTATTCCAGACTCCTCGATAAAATATAGCGGAGTCTGGAAACTTTGGAGGGGGTATCTGTAGGTATTGAAAATTGCCGATGAACCTCAAGTGCAATTTAATCATGAGAAGATTGAAGAATAACATCATCAAAACCTAAGAAAATTAACTACATGAGTAAACCTGGCACATGCACATGCAAGACACTTGTTGTGTCTCGGCCATGGCCGAGATACTTCTTGTGTCTCAGCCATGTCCGAGATACTTGTTGTGTCTCAGCCATGTCCGAGACACTTGTTGTGTCTCAGCCATCGTCGAGACACCAAAAGTGTTTGAAATATTTTTCAGTTGTTTTATTGTTATTTATAGGGCCTATTTGACCTTTTCAACATGCGGGGATATTTATCTACATCAGTGGGTGGTTACATCCTTGAAAAATGCCCACTAAGCGCATAAATGGGGCACTAAACATGCCTTAAAAAGAGGAGTAGTAGTTACAAGAGGGGGGGACCCGACCTCTTTGGCCGAGACAGTTTTGGGCCCAGACACAGAAAAGTGTCTCGCCCACTATGCAATTCTGGCAAGTCACAACTTGTGTTCTTTTCAGCGGTTATATTTCCTAAAGACTATAAATAGCTTCCTACACCCACAAGGAAGAGGATCTGGATCTTGATCTGAAAAGGAGCAAGGAAGAATTCAACAACATTTCACTTGGAGATTCCTCGACATTTCACTTGGAGATTCCTCGAGTTTAAGCTTTGCCTTAAATCTTAAGAAGAGTAGATATCTTACTTGGCTAAGATATTTGCTTACGTTCTTGTTTCCTTAGCGGAACATAAACTCAACCCCGTGAATTTGACGATCTTTGCTCGGTGATCCACGGATGACGCATCCCCGGTACATGCAAAGAACCCACGCAAGCAGAAGCTCTCTACGTAGTGACTTCTGTACGTGTTTTGTAAGAGAGTGAGATCATTTTCTTTGTACTAGAGAGAGTTACATGTGTAACCTTTCATTTGTTTTTGTTTTGAAATGTTTTGAAATGGAAACTGCAAAGAAGCCTTCTCTCGGTAGAAACAACTGTTAGCAAAAGAAAAAAACACATCTAGGGTATACAATATACCTGAAAATCAAAATAAAAATTATCTAGAGTTAAAGGAAGAGAAATACATACCGTTCACAAAAGAATTTTATTGAATATAGCACGAGAGATACATATATAATATCAAAATAAGTGAATCACGATGATAAGTCATATTAAAATTCACACGCAAACTATGAAGATATCAATAAAACGTTGGTAAAAATAACAATAAAAGTAATCATATTAGTTCATAAAATAAATTTAGATATATCTTTTCTAGTTTGACCTTCTTCTTTTGTTACACAACTTGAATTATCTCAACCTTTAGAAAATGTTCAAAATCTCGATTTATGACCTCAACCATACATGAATTTTTAAGAGGAAGAATGATAGTGTTTGCAAGGCGATGCACACCATCTCTAAATATTGAAAATATTTAGCATCGGATAGATACCCTTGAGATATTGCACAATCATATCCACGGGTGTGGGTCATTGACCATTTTTTAGTGAATACACACAAATTTTACCGTGGATTTATAGATTGTGGGTCTTTGACCCTTGTTTTCATGAATACACTCTTTTTGCTTGAAGCTTTATGGCTCATATGTACTTTGTACATGAATAAAAATTTTGGTGCTATCTTCAAGTATAGATTGAGCTCAAACTATTTGACATATCTAAGAATACTTTATGAACAACATATCGTAATCTTTAGTCTTACTTTTACAAGGCTAAACATGATAAGACAATACTAAGATGTCAAAAGTAATATGAAACATATCATGAATCATCATGTTTATTAATTAAACATGTAAAACTATGTGTGCACATATAATATATATAGATGTGAAAAATATGTGAACCAATATGATTAACTCATGCCTATATACTAAAATATAACCATATCTGAATATTTCATGTGAAAGCATATACATATGCACGTTCAAGTTTTTTTAATACTTAAAAAAATGAAAAATAAAGAATCACCATGTGCATTTGATCCATCCTCTCTCCATCTCCTCTCAGCCAAATCCACGAGCTGCCTCGGGCACAAAATCTCTGTAGACCGATGGTGTGGGAAGTGTAGGATCGGATCGTCAAATAGCTCTCATCAAGTACTGGAGAGATGCATCGAAATATAAGAGCTGCATCCTCCATGTGCATTTGCTCCATCCTCTCTCCAAATGAATCCAGAATCCACCAAGAATCACCACCTCCTGAAGAGCCTGGAACATCACATAAGGCAGCTCTCCCATTCTCCATCTGATCAGAAGGTAATATAGGATTCCTCTGATCCCTACAGATGCGTGTGATCAGAAAGGGATAGACAAGTCACATGTTCTACTACTTCTTCTTCTCAACCATCTCCTAGCACTCAAAGCAATAGATGACATCCATACAAAAATAATCTGCGCATGATCAAATGATTGACCCTTAGCAATCCAATATAAAAGGATGACATATCTAACCGATAAAGTAGTATAAGCAGCACTAGGATAGAGATCAAACTTTAGAAAGAGATTGAGAAGAACATACTCAGGTTTTAGTTAACCTGAATTGAATACACTAGAAAAAGATTTAACTGCAAGAAACTCAGCCAAGCGGGTGTAATCCTTAGAACCAATAGAGACATTCTCTAAAATTATAAATACGTCGTGGTATCCCACTGTGGTGGTGGTAGATGAAAAATCTTATGGATGTACTTAGCAGTAATCATGATCTCTGGTCCCCTTACTATGGTCTTGGCTTCTGAAGATCCATAGGACCGGCTGTAGTTCATGTAGAACTCCCGTACCCAGGAGATATTGGCCTTTTCTGCTCCTTTTTCTTCACAGGACCTAAGCCAACTCCTTCTAAGAGTCCTTGCACATTCCTGTACTCCTGTAAATGTCTCTCATCTAGTCCTTACTCATATACAATGCGCAGCTTCTTGTATTTCTCAAGTAAGTCCTAAGATGAAGATTGTGAGGATCGAGCTCTCTTGCCGGACGATATTCTCTACAAAGTGAAAAAAAGGTTTTAGTATACAGAATATAGATAAGATAGTTTAGAAAGAAAGAAATCGAGTAAATTGTGAAATACGAACAAAAACATCAGTTTTAGCCTCTTTACCGTTGATGGTTTTCTAATAGCCATTGATGGTTGACAGACATCGATGGTGTTCTTGACCATCAATGGTTGAAGAATAGAACTTGATGAATTTTATCCTAAATCATCAAAAAATTCATATACAACTCAATTTTCAATGATCTAAACTACTCTAACACTTAATCATCATTCATCCATGCAAGATTTATTATAAAAAACATGTAAAAACTACAAGATATATCAAAATTGAAAATCTAGGATTTAGAAGTTACCTCTTTTTCATTTGATTTGATTCAACACAATAAAAAGATGATGATCATGATGATATCAGCAACAAAGATCACCACGAATTTGAAGAACTCATAGAAATTTTAAATTATGGAGAGGAGAGATAAAAAGGGGTAAAAGTAAAAGGTAAAAAAAATAAACTGTCCCCTTTAAACTGCCCATAACCATTGATGGTGTCACCATGACCATCGATGGTCCCCCTTTTTTTATGAAAACCTATACATATATACAAACTTAGAAAACTTATCTGTATGAGGAGATAACATATAAAAATATATCAAACCTGTATCTCCTCATAATACATACTAATTAGATTTGATAACCTGAATCTTTAAGTAATCGCTGTGTGTTGCCTCAATCCCTGATCGACCTACAAGTCTACATAAAAGCCGATAATTGTGACCTAGGTATCCACATAGGTCAACATTGGTTAGTAATAAGGCCTTTCCGTATCCAAATTTATTTAGTTATTTTTATCATATACCTCATACGATAGCTCATCGAAAGATGTCTAGTTTTTCCACATAATGAGCATATAGAATGATAAATTCTATTGGGAATATGATCAAAATAACCAAGGTTATTACCCTTTATAAAAAAGGCTGAAACTTTTAATGTTTTACAGAATGTGAATAACCAAGTCCAATTTTAGCTTTTGCAAATCGTTGAATGAAAAGGACCATCTTAAGACCTTTTGAACCCAAAGAATACTTTTCACGGCCTTTTTCAAATCACTAATTTTGGACTTTAGTTGTTTATTTTTGGAAACAATTATAGTGCATCGAGTTTCAAACTTAATTTGTTCCTATGACAAATCACAATATAACTCATTTATCTTAGCAATAAGTTTTTCTTTTGCACATTGATTGTTTTCAAGTTGCTTAGATAAATAAGAAATTTTACTTTGTAGCTCAGAACATTGGCATATGAAAGAGATTGAATCAACTGAATCCAAATTTGAAGAACAAAATTCAATTTTCTTTGACAAAAATGTATTTTCTTTCAAGTTTGTATTCATATTTTTAGTTTCTTCATATTTTTGAGATATACTTTCCAAATGAATTAACATCTCCTTATACTTAGAATAAAGCTCATCATAATAAGGATATACCTCTTCATCTGAATACTCACCATCAGAATCACTTGAGTTACTTTGGTCTGAATCTGAAACAATGCACCTCTCCCTATAAGATACTTGTTCACATGTTTGTCATCTTCACTCAACTCATCTCTAGATTCATCCTCATCTGTCATGTTCCATGTTGTAACTGTGAGACTTTTGCCCTCCTTCTTCTTTTTCTTTCTGTTCAAAGGGCATTGATTCTTATAGTGACCTGGTTTCTTGGAACAATAACAGATGGTTTAGTTTTAGAATCACTTGAGGAATTATTATTTACTTGTTTAGAAAATTAATTCTATCTTTTCTGATGATATTTCAGTCTTCTCTTTGACTTAAGAAGAGTCTTGAATCCTTTTGCAATAAGTGCAAACTGATCATCTTCATCTTCTGAACTTAAGTCTGACTACATCTTCTTCTTCAATCGAGATTTCTTCTTCTTTTGTTAAATTTAGTAGTATTAGGATATCTGCTTTCCTTTATTTTTGTCCCACATCGATTAGGATTTTAGAACGTCTCCTCTTACTCTTGTATTTAACCA